>CATIWR010040064.1:0-26996 GCA_949677035.1 Omphalea diandra | reverse complement strand
TGTCATTACTAGCCAATAAAATATCATCAACATAAAGAACAAGAAATATAAATTTACTCCCACTGATCTTATGGTAAATGCACTGATCTATCTTGTTCTCTGTGAAACCAAGCGAAATAACTATCTCATCAAATTTGAGATACCATTGACGAAAAGCTTATTTGAGACCATAAATAGATTTCTTCAGTTTATAAACTACGTGTTCTTTATCACTTTCTTTAAAACCCTCTGGTTGCACCATATTAACTTTCTCACTCAAATCACCATTTAATAATGTCGTCCTGACATCCATTTGATGCAATTCTAAATTAAAATGAGCAACCAAGACCATAATTATTCTAAAGGAATCTTTAGAGAAAACACGAAAAAAAGTCTCATTATAATAAACATCTTCACGCTAAGTAAACCCCTTAGCAACCAATCTGGCTTTAAATTTTTCAACCTTTCCTTTAGAATCCTTCTTGGTCTTGAATACCCATTTGCAACCTATGGGTTTATTATTAGAAGGAAGTTCCAACTAGTTTTCAAACTCTATTATAACTCATTGATGTCATCTCATCTTTCATAGCATCAATCCATAAATCAGAACAAACACTATTAACAGTCTCATCATAAGATACAAGATCAATAACATGACCTAAATTATAATCACCTTCACCAAGATAAACCTCATAATCATCTAAAATTATTGATCTTCTCGCCCTAATAGACCTTCTAACAGGTAATGATTCAACTATAACAGGCTCCGGAGGATTGTCAATAGGAGGAGGAAGATCAATTGCACCATCACCACCACCACCTACATGAACCAGAACCCTTATAATCTTTTCATGTGATAAAGGTAAAGGAATGGTAGCAATTTCATTTTGTACATTATGAATAGGTGGTTGATAAATGTCCAGATTAGCAACATCCATCTCAAAAAACTTCGCAGTCATAGACTCTATAATCTTTGTGTCACGTGTAGGACAATAGAACTTGTATCCTTTAGAATGGGTTGGGTACCCAATAAAGTAACAACAAGTAGTTCTAGGGTCAGTCTTTTTCTTATTTGGATTATATATTCTAACCTCAGCAGGACAACCCTAAACACAGAAATGGGTCAAACTAGGTTTTCTACTAGTCTACAACTCAAAATATGTTTTAGGTATAGATTTATTAGGGACATGGTTCAAAATATAAAGGGCAGTTTTAATAGCCTCACCCCATAAGAATTCAGGTAAGTTAGACCTACTCATCATACTCCTCATCATATCCTTTAAAGTACGATTGCGTCTTTCAGTGACACCATTTTGTTCAGGATTACTAGACATGGTATATTAAGCAACTATTCCACATTTTTGCAAATATTTGACAAACTCTCTCATATGTTGACCAGTCTCATTATATTTGCCATAATATTCACCCCTTCGATCAGACCTCACAATTTTAATGACCCTTCCTAATTGTTTCTCAACCTCAGTTTTGAAAATTTTGAACATTTCAATAGCATCTAATTTCTCCTTTATCAAGTATAAAGAGTCATAACATAAAAAATATCAATGAAGGTAATAAAATATTTATTGCCACAAATAGTAGGTGAATAAGGTCCACTAATATTAGTATAAATAATCTCTAGAAGATCTGAACTTCTATTAGTACCTTTCTTTTTATTCTTAGTTAATTTACCCTTTATACAATCCACACAAACATTTAGATCTTTAAAAACAAAAGAAGGAAGAATGTCATCTTTTACTAGTCTTCCAATTCTTTCTTTGGATATGTGACCTAAACGTTTGTGCCACAATGAAAAAGATTTTTCTTTAATTAAGGATCGTTTAGTCACAATGTTGACTTCACAATCTCTCCTATCATCCAAACACAATCTATATAAATTATCGAACAAAACACATTCACTGATTAATTTAGAATATAGAAACATATTAACTTTTCCATTACCAATAGCAAAATGATATCCAATTTTATCCAAAATAGAAATAAAAACCAAATTTCTCCTAAAAGATGGAACATAAAAGGTGTTCTCCAAAACTAGACAAAATCCAGATTCCAAGATTAATCTAACTACTCCTACTTGCTCGACATCTATCTCTAAATTGTTTCCAAGTCTAAACTTGTTTCCCTTTCACTTGGCTTTCGTTTGCTTATGAACCCTTGCAAGTTAATAGCAACATGAACAGTTGCACCACTATCAAGCCACCAAAAATTTGGTGGCACATCAACCATATAAGATTCAAAGCAAACATAAGTCAAAGAAATACCTTCTTCTTCTTTCTTCTTTAGCCAAACTGTGAATTGATGACAATCTTTTCTCTTATGACCTTCTTTATGACAAAAGAAACATTTCACCTTACTTTTGTGGACAACTCCAAAGTCTCCCCCTCTCTTGGTCTGACTCCTACCATGCCATTTAAAATTCTGATTCCTTTTAGGAGCATAATAATTAGGTTTAAACTTACCTTTATCCTTTTTATGATCAGTCCTAGGTTATGTCAATATCATAGCAACCTTACCATTTTTTTCTAATTTTCTTTTCTTCAACATCACACTTGGTTATAAGATCATTAATGGTCCAAGTAGTATTTTGGGTGTTATAGGTAGTCTGGATTTGGCTGAATTCAAGAGACAAAGTGTTTAAAGCTTGGTGAACTACAAATTCATCAGAAATCTCAAGCTTAAGACTCTTAGGTTTGGTTTGAAGGTGAACCATATTTAGAATATAATCTCTCACATTCCCACTATGGTTATATCTCACACTGGTTAATTGACTCGTTAGGTTCCCAGCCTCAGTCTTATCGGATACAAAGTATCTATCTTCTATAGCAGTAAGAAAAGTTTTGACAGTAACATTAGTGGGCAAACTACTCCTAAGGTATTCAGGAATAGTTTTCCTTATGGTCATAAGACTGAGATGATTCGATCTCTCCCACTTGGCATGTAGTTCTTTTTCATCAATATTACTCTCACGGGTGGATTTAGCAAACTCATCTTTATAAAGGGCATAATCAATCTCACCCATTCCCAAGACAAACAAAATGTCGTCTTTCCACCTCTTAAAGTTGGTGTTAGTCAAGAGTTCAACAGTCGCAGTACTGTTGTTGAGACTAAAAGAAACTGTTTGTGACAAAACAAAAACATGTATTAGGATTGGGCTATATATAAAAATCAAATTTATAATTTACACAATCTAGAAAATTCTGGCATCACTACATATTTTCCTTTGGGCAGAACATGCACATGCAATATAATTTCTAGTTATGAAGCACATAATTGAGATCACACTAGTTTCTTATAAATTTATCCCCTTTAGGCAAACAGACTCTCTAGACTAATGCACCTCTAAGCACAAATAGCTTCATCTCAACAAGCACTCTCAAAATCAATGTATCTAATAACCCCCTTTAGGCAGACTATTATATACATTTTATCTCTTCACAAAATTAAAAAATAACTCTACGAATTTCAATAGATGTCCCACTTTTTACGAATTTCAATGGATGTCCCACTTTTGTGGTAACACCCATGTCAACCCATAAAATTATTTTTAATTAGAGATTTATAAAAACTCAATTAAAATACATACTAAACACAAATATATATTTCAAAAAGATACACAAGGTACCAAATATAATATACCTTAATTTCAAACAAATGATTATTTTCTCATATATGTGCAAAACAAATATTTATTGTTTATTTATTTAATTTTATCACAAAATTAATATCACTAAATAATAAACTGATAATTAATTGTATATATATGAACCACCTAAATATTAATATACATATATATTAATAATTATTGAAATAAAATTAAAATATATTATGAAGCACATGAATATAAGCTTTGCTTATCTAAATACTTGTTCGCATAAGAAATTAACAAATAAATCACTTAGCTCTGTCGGCAAAGCTCAAGCATATGAGACTTGGGGTCGTGGGTTCGAGACCCACGACACCCTCCCCCTTCCCTTTTGTTGTTTTTTTTTTGTTTAGCATAATCACAGATTTGGGTCAAATGGGAACGATCAACGGTGGGCCAACCAATCGCACAAACATAGCAACAATCAACACAAATAAGGAAACTTTCAATTTCAATCGCATCAGTTTGACCACCACCAAAGGCGTACGAGAAGGGGAAAAAAAAAAGAAAACACAAAGGCGGCTTCCTTTTGGTGCAGGCTCAGTCGCAGACTATTGACAAGAAACCGAAGCTTGAGCTCGGTGACCATGGAACGGAGGAGACAAGGTCTTTGTTTGATTGTGTTTGCGGGATATGAGTTTACAAATGAAATTGGGAAAAGAAGGAAATCGAGAATTGGCCAACGCAGAAAAGAGGAAAGAAACATCCAACTTTAGAGTACATCGGTTGCGAGTTGGGAATGGGTTCAAATCTTTGATTATATAGCAAATTTGTTTGTTGCTGTTTGCAATTTAGGTTTGGAACCAAAAAAAAAAAAGTGGCCTCTGTTTGTTGAATTGTGCAAGAATTGCAAAAGAAGGAAACGAAAAAAAATTGCCATAAAAGGAGAAGTATAGCCAAGGCGGGTTTCGAACCCGTAACCTCTTACAAGAGGAACGGGCGTCACCAACCAACTAATCCAATGCAATAGCTTATGACGATAAAAACAAATTAAATATATCAAGGCGATATAGCAACATCAACCATCAAAATATTTATCTAAATTATATACAATCTCATTGTTCTGATACCGCATGTAATAATTTTTATTCAGGATCTAGTATATAAATTTAGAACACCAACTTTAACAATTACGAGGAAACAAATTGCGCACTTGTTTGCGTGTTTGACCCAAATTGATTTGAGTCATTATTACAACTGCTGAAATTGAACACTAAGGTGATAGATCAGAAGGGTTGAAATTGAAAGCTAGATCTTCCTCTCCTTGACCTTCTCACAAGATGACTACAATGGGTGTAACAATTAGGGTTTTCGTTATGAAGGCAAGAGAGGGGACCTAGCCTATTTATAATAAATTTTAACAGGTCCACCCATTACAGGTTCATGTTAAAATAAACCTACACTGACCGTCTTTCATATCGACCCACAAAAGGTGTCATAAGTCCATAACTCAATTGATCACTATTTCAATTGGGTTTACCCACTAATCAATAAATTATATTATTCAGTCTGTTTTATAAATAATTAAAATAAACTCATAATTAATATTAGCCCACATAAAAATTCCAATAAGGTGTACATAGAAATGACGATTTCATAGCTTGGATATAACCTTTCCTATTTCATGGGTTTGCATACATTCAGGGGTCACCTATGTTATGTCCAAAGGATGTTTGGTCTCATGATATGTTTATGATGTGATGTTATATAATCTTTGATTTCATTTAACTTGGATCCGGTCGGTATTAGTTGTGTTATCCAATGTCTTTTGGCTTGCTTCATTCTACAAAGATTATATCTCTGGTTCCATGATGGTCTTCTTGCTTCTGTATGTTATCCCAAATGTATCAACTGCTTATGTACTATGAGGTTTGGGGTTTTTTCACATGGTTTGGGTCGCTTTAAGATCTTTTTTGGGTGTATTTGGAAAAGCCTATTGGCTTGGCTAGTTTGCAGCGTTAAAGCATATTTTTTTCCCATTAAATTAATCAATAATAATTCAGTTTTCTTATTAAAAAAATTATTTCGTTTAAATTTAATAAATTTTCTTTTAAAATTGTATTACATAAAGATTGATAATATGAATTAATAAATTGAAAGGATGAATCAGTTCCTTTATTACAACTATCCCATACATAATTACATATTTTAAAATTTTATTTTTATTATTTTTCACTTGATAATAATTTTTTATAAAATAATTAATTGTTTAATAAAAAATAAATATTAAATGTATTTTAAATTTTATTATTATAATTACATTGCACAACTCATGGATTTGTGACTAGTTAGGATTAATTTTAAATCATTATTTACCATTTATCAAACAATTATATATAATTATTAATTTACATTATACAACTTTTTAAATAGAAAATTACAAACATTAAAAGTTAAAGTCATGTAAAAAAAAACTATGAACAAGAAATTAAAAATCTAAACTATGAAACTTTTAAATAACTTTTGAACAAGAAATTAGAAAATCTAAAAAATAAAAATTCTACACAAAAAGTCAAAATTTAAATTAATTTATTAATTATTTAAAATTCTAAGTATATAAGGATTAACAATGGTGTAACAAGCAATACCCCTGATAAAGACTATATTCCAGAACTAGATTCTTAAGATTCGAATTACTACTATATTGAATACAAAGATATAGAGAAAGATTTCATTAATAGCAATGATTCAAAATATTAGTATATAAACATGTTATCATCCCATGAGTCTATCATCAAGTGACTGTTAGATGTCACACTATATCATTTTATTCCATGTGTTTATCCTGTATAAAATTTGTGTATATGATATCCAACTTTAAAAGCATAAAAAAGGTGTGAGTGCATTTATCACTAATGTGTTAGTAAAGCATTTACTTTATTTTTGCTTAGATAAGATTGCTTTCTCTTTTGGATAATATTTAATCTTATCTTTTTACTAATTGTAACCAACTCTCTTTATAAGGAGCTTATTGTGTGTTTGAACATTTTGAAAACCCTTACGAAAGATATTGTCTTCTATTTAATAAAAACATGCATTTCTAAAATCTCTCAAGCCTTAAACTTCATCTCTCCATATGGTTTCCTTCTATCTTAAGATGTCATAATCCATTATTATTCTATAATATGAATACTAAGAGGATAGTGTTTAAAAAGGAACTCTTGTATTGCCTAGAAATAGCACTAATCATAATTGTGTTAATATTGCGTGAATATTGTTAGAAACTATTTCATTTAACTTTAGTAAATTTTCTATTAAAATTATATTACACAAAATTGAATATATAAATTAATAGATAATTTTTTATTATAATTACCTCTCACATATGCATATTTAATTTGTAATGATCTATTAATTTTATTTTATTATGAAATACTTAATATTATTTATTTGATTGATTGTCATAAATTATTCTATTTAAATTTAATAAACTTTCTTATGAAATTATATCTATACAATATTTTGTTACAACTACTTTTGGATATAATTATATATTTAAAATTTTTATTTTATTATTTTATTTTCTTAATTATAATTATTTATAAAATAATAATTAATTAAAAATAAAATACTAGGAGTGCGATCGCCCATCGATTAGCGACTAACTAGGCATCAGTGTGCTGTTTGAACAGCCAAAGAAGTGCATAAAGCACCGGTCACTAAGAGTATGTTTGGATGAGGTATTTATAATGAAATGAAATGAATTGAATTAGTTTAGAAAAAAAATTTTATGTTTGAATTGGAATGAAATGGAATGAAAGAGTTTGGTAAACCCTCCCAAACCTTTCCAAACCATTAAAATGCAAACGCCCAAATTTGGATTTGAAAAATTTAGACACCAAAATTACATATTTATCTTTAATTTAAAATTATAAAAAATTAATTGTTTACATTTTTTGTGAATAAAAATAAAATATAATTTTTAAATAATAACAATAAATTTCTATTTAATATTAAATATTTGATAAATAAAAAAATAGAAAAAAATTATATTTGTATATATAAGAGTATTTTTATCAATTTTAAGTTAACTTTCATTTCAATATAGTGCAAATAAACAAAATTAATTTCAAATTATTATTTTTCATTCTTAATATTTCAAATATAAATATAATTTAACACTTTCTTTCCAATCAAATTAATTTATTTTATTTCATTAATAACACTTACATTCCATTATAACACTTCATCCAGCGTAACTGTATGTCTTGCGGAGATTGGTCTAATAAACTGACAAACCAAATCTCCCCTTCATATCTCAAACACCCAAATCCAACATTAATGGCTTCTTGCCCTCTGCTTCTACCGTACCCAGATTGTGATTTCACGTTCTTGAAACGCAGAATCAAGATAAATGATAAAAGAACAGCTGCGCCTGTTTTTCTTGCTCTTCCCATCATTACAGCTGCTTCTTCTGATAATTCTTCCTCCAAATCCACCGAGTTGCTCACTTTTTTAGGCAAAGGTGGCTCCCGCAAGACCAGCTCCGCTATTTTCGCTGCTCAGGTGCTTCTTTCTTCATTCTTCTTTCTTTTGATCTTAATGTGTCTCGGTTCTTCAGCTGTAAATACGTTGGAGGTGTTTTATATCTCCCTGCTTCTTGTCAACAAACTTTGTTAATTTGTCTATCATTCTTGATCTTGAATTGTCAATTACTGTGATTTAGAGGGATTGATTCCTTTTAAGCTAAATTGTTAAGATTTTTGCGATTGGTGCTGCTGTAGTATCTATTTTAGTATAAGTTGTTGGAACTCATTTTCATTAACCTGCTACATTTTCAAAGGGTATGTTCTGATTTCGACAAACTAAATTTGGGGCCAGGTTTGCAAAGTTTAAGGTTGATGACATTCCGAGGAAGAAGCATTTACGAACAATAAGCCTATTTTCTTAGTTAGAATAATTCCCACATTTTCTTTTGAAGGTTGCATCAGGCTGATTTGCTAATTGTATGTAAGATTGATTACTTTTAGATGGGGAAACTATGCATGAACTATAGAAAATTGTTACTTTATTACTAGTTCTAGTTTCTTGATTTGAGACTCAGTTCAATCAAGATTCACCGTCGGTTTATTACTAGTACTAGTTTCTTGATTTCAGACTCACTTCAATCCAGATTCACCATCTTAGCTTAACTAAACTTTGAATTTTCAGCATTGTGCAATGGCTGGACTTAGCACATGCTTTGTGATACAGACCCAAGATCCTTCCACTGAGTATCTTCTCAACTGTAAGATTGGAACTTCTCCTGTCATGTGTAATGACAACCTTTCAGCTGTTAGGTTGGAAACAACGAAAGTATGTTATTTCTGCTTCCTTTCTGATGTTTTAAATGCAAATTAAAAAGGTTTCTTGTAAAGGCTTTGGATTCTGCGTTAAGTACTATCAGCATTTGCAGATGCTACTTTAGCCTCTTAATCGACTAAAGCAATCAGATGCTCATCTTAAGATGACACGAGGTATTCTTGAAGGGATAGGTATGTAATGGCTCTCCTAATATTCATGTGCTGAGTTGTATTTGCCAACACTAAACAACATTTGCCTTTGAAATCATTATCTTGTATTTTAAGATTACAGGTGGTCGGAGAGGAGCTAGGTGTGCTTCCTGCAATGGATTCCATTTTTGCAGCATTTGTACTTGAGAGGCTTGTCCAATTATCAGCAGATGTAACCCGGGGGAAAAACAAGGAGGTTAAATACGATGTGGTAATATATGATGGAATCAGCAATGATGAAACTCTAAGAATGATAGGTGTAGCCAGTAAAACAAGGTTGGGAATTGCTTACTCTGGGTGTGAGTGTTTGTGTGTGTTTTTCGCTCTCATATATCATCCATTTCAACAACATGATTGTGCACAGATTGTACTTGAAGTATCTAAGGAACTTGGCTGAGAAGACTGATCTTGGGAGACTGGCTGGTCCATCACTCCTAAAACTTGTTGATGAAGCAATGAACCTAAGTGGCAGGATGTCCCCATTGAATGGAACAGTGAGTGCAGAAATATGGGACATTTTGGAAAAGATGCTGGAGGTAAATGTGATTCCTGCTCTCTCCTTCCTAGAGTCTTTGCAATTCTGACAGGATATGTATTGATCATATTGCAGCGAGGATCCTCTGCTTTGTCTGATCCACGCAAATTCAGCTGCTTCCTTGTAATGGACCCAAATAGTCCAACCTCAGTGAATTCTGCACTACGTTACTGGGGTTGTACAATCCAAGCTGGTGCACTGGTATCTGGAGCAATTGGAATTGCCTCTCCTCATCTGAATGCAGAATCAATGGAAGGAATTAAGAATAACTTTTCACCCTTGCCTTTCGCTTTGATTCCACATTTCTCAATGGGTTACCCTTTAGATTGGAATTCAATCATGCTAAACACTCTTGGTCATGATGCAAGAGCTCTCCTCTTTTCCTGGATGTCACGATAAAGTTTGATGCAGCTAAAAAATCAGTAACCCTTTTTATGCCCGGTTTTGACAAGACAGAGATTAAGCTATATCAAGTATGTCCAATTCCTTCAGTTTTTCCTGTTTTTAATATTTATTCCTTTTGCTGTAGTTCAGAAGATTTTCCAATGGTATTATAGACAGATGTTCATAGTAATTTGTGTAAAAATGCATGTGAAAGGAGGCAAATTGAGTTTCATACACTTCCACAAGTAATAGAATTTCCTAGGTTTTATGTCACTAAAAAGCAGTTATAGAATATGAACCTTCTTCCTGATAAGGATAAGATAAATGTCATAGTTGGTGAGTTTGGAGGGTGAGCCTTAATGGTAAACTAAAGGTTACACTACTTATGAGCTTACTATTACCCCTTTTTATCTTGGATGAATATTATTTCATTTTTTAAATAGCATCTTTAGAATTTGGATTGAATATGAAAAATCAGTTCCTTTCAGGATGAGCTGTTGTCCATAAAGCATTGATGCAAAACGACATACTGAGCTTGGGGAGTGTTGAAAGAGGCCATCACCCCATCCTTTTTGACCTTAGAATCTGGATATATAGGAGGGAGGGCGAGGGAAGAGATTATTTTATTTTATTTTATTTTATTGCTGTAAGCCTATAACCTTTCGAGACTAAGTATTTGTAAATTCTGTTTTGCATGAAATTTGCCAAGGTTCGCTGGACATTTTTGTTGTTTTGGTTGGTTAGCTGCAAAACACCATTGTGCTCTTTTCTGCCCTCCCTTTTTTTTTTTCTGTTCAATGTAAGGTAACATTAACTTGATTGTGACACTCTTGGTTGACAAACGCAGTATGGGGGAGGGTCTGAGTTGTTGGTGGAAGCAGGAGACCAAAGACGTGTAATTTGTTTGCCACCAAGGATTCAAGGTAAGGTAGGAGGTGCAAAATTCATGGACAGAAGCCTCGTGATCACAATGCAGTAGTTAACCGCAACATGAATTAGTGTGTAAGCGTTGGTGAACTTTTGGGTCATTAGTCCCTGGAATTAATTTGCTCTCTGCTTATTGTATCGACAAGTTATTTTGTAATAGGTAGATTTATCATGTCAATAATCCAAGTGACAGATGATGCAATATCCTTTGGAGCATCTAACCGATTGTGAAGTTATGTTCCCTTTGGACAAATGTTGGTGTTACTAGTATCCCCATGCCAATATGCCCGATTCCTCATGTTTCTTGAACGTATTCCGGGAGCACGGAACTAGATAAGCCTTATGCACAGGATTTCTTGGTGATTTCCCTCCTTTTGATTTCAAGTTACTGTAATGAGGTAGGGCTACTCCTGTGATCTAAGTAACCATAGAGCCTGAATTTTGACTTCAAGTTATCATTATTTAGTTCCCATGTTTAAGATTTAGGATCCACCCCTGTCACAGTATTTCTTGCTGATTCTTGTTTTCATCTGTCCATTGCTAAGCATATAAAACACCAAAACCCTTTTGCATTTTAACTCTGTAACTTTCCTTTTTCTTTTAGGTTCAAACTGGAATGTTTGTAGGATATCAGAATCTATACGACGTTCTATGTAAATAAGGAATGGGAAGATGAAATATACAAAAGAAAATCTAAAAAAATAATAATAATAAAATTTATGATTATGATTCTTCTAGCTTATTGTCCTCTCTCGTCTGTGAATGTACTCGACTCCTCAGTTCTTCAAAAGTCTTCATGCTCTCTGCATCAAAGCCTCCAGCAAACTGGAAACAGGTCCAGTCCAAAAGGCGAATTTGTACATTTATCAGGAAACTATGACTTTGAAGTTATGTTGACACCAATGTCATAAGGTGTCCCACATATATTTCCCCTAACTAAATGATTTGCTCTTCAGCAGTGAAATCAATTATCATATGAGAACAAAAGCAAGTTCAAAATATACCTGATGAACTCGGAAAGCAAAGCGCACGCCTTGGAGAAGCAAAAACTCTCTGCTTGGTTCCTTCTCAGGTCCACTCAACGCATCCAGTTCTGATGCTACACGTTTCATGTATTTCTTCGCCAACTGCACAGATGAAAGCTTGATCTGCAACAACAAAGATGTTATATAAGCAAATAATAAGTGTCCAAAGTTCTTTAAAAGGTAAATATCTTCATATATGTTGGCTTTCGAGGCAATCCAATAGAGGAGCTGAATTGGATTTCAAAAACTCTTTATACAAATGCAGCAGAACGTAGACACTTGAACCACAATACACAAACAAGAAACCTTGGTGTCAACATTATATACTTAATCTTCAATGGATGCCGATGCAATTCTAGTGCCATGAACAAATTTTTCAAACAATTGGTTGCAAAGATAGAGGGCTGAAGGGTGGAGAGTATTCTGTTAAAGAAATCATGGAAAGTTCTCTTCGAAGCTTCCCTTTAACACAGACATGTCATAGGGTAAAATATTTAGCTGTTTCATTAGCATATGGAAGTTATGCTAATGAACATGTTAAGCAAAGCAGCATGCAAATAAATGTGTATGCTTTGTTACTAATCATATTATTGAAGAAAATGGGTAGCTCGATACCTAGAGAACGAAAGCATATGAATACAAAAAACACCTTCTTTTTGTTTCTGAACCATACCTTGCCAACAACCCCTGAATCTAATAACCAATCAACTGGAATTCCAAACTCCTTGTATCGTGAAATAGCCATGTCCCTTGTACGTAAAAGTGCATATACACTATTTTCCACTCTGGTAAAAGGTAAGCAGAAAATTTTAGATTGTAATTCAAAAAATAAAATTTCTACTGCTTACAAGTTTTTTTTAAAAAAATTAGGCCAACAACAGTAATACACCTAAGAGAATGTGATACATATTTTAAACTGCCCTTTGTAGTATACATACTTCTCAAGCAATTTGTACATCTTCTTCAAAGCAGATTCACATGGGAGGTTAGGATCATCAGCAAAAGAGGAGATTTGTTTCTCTAATTTCCTCAGATCCTGGTATTCAAAAGCTGCCTCTCTTAATGCATCAGCTTTACTTTCAGGCCAATCAAAGTGCTTGAGGACAGGTCGTTCATCAACCTAAGGAGGTGTAAAAAGGAAAAAAGAGGGAACAGATCAGAAAGTCTCAAAAATAGTACACCTATTTGCTAAAGAAATTCTCATGTGGAATTATTTGGAAAGTGAACTTTGTTTTATTTTATGCCTCCAAAATGCTGGTTAAAGCTCAGAAGGGGGAAAAAGAGTTCATAAGTTTTCTGTACTTCATCATTGTTAAACAGAAATGCTAAAACAGATAAATTAATCATGGAAAGCTATACTACATAACGCCATGATGGATTCATTGTAGCAAACCATATATTCAATTGCTTCACTAATATATATTTTCCCTTGAGTCAAATCTAAACCCCTTTTCTGTTAACAGTCATTGCAGATGAGTTGCACATTCTATCCAGCATTACATACCAAGAAGGAGAGTTCCTCATCCAGCCAATTTACAAAGGCCACCAAATCATCAATTTTTGAGAAGGAAGCTGCTCGAACTTCATTTGCCAATGACTGGACAAAATCTCCTTGAGTTTCTACATCCGCTTTGACCTAAAAACCACACATAAAGTTTGCATCATTAAATTGGAGAATTGACACCTGCATTTGATAGATTAATTGATAGATTATGGAAACAGGGCAAATGGTAACCCACTGCTAAGAGGAATGATGATCTGTTCTCAATCTCCCCAATCATGTTGCTCCTAGCATCGGATGTACTCGAGCTTGAAGAAATCAAAGATGATGTATCCTTCTTTGCCTCACGTTTCATCAACGTCTGATAGAATTCAACTAGTTCAGGAGCTCTGTGAACTTTATCACCACTTCCTGCCCCTCTTGGCAAGCTGACAGGTGGAGGAGGAGGACGAGGTGGTCCACCAGGTGGTGGAGGTGGTGGTGGAGCACCGGGTGGAGGAGGTGGCACTCCATTTGAAGGACTGATATTTGTGCCAGATGGAGCTCCACCAGATGGTTTAGGAGGTGGCCGAGGTGTCCTAGGAGGCCTCTTCTCAATCTGAGCAAGTTTCATCTTGCTGATTGTTTGAGAATCAACGGCCTTACCATCATTTGGTTGCTCACTTGAATCACCAGAAACAACTGGTTTCTCTTTAATTTGAGCAAGTTGCGATGGCAAACTTACAGGTTTCTCTCTCCCTTCTTTTGCTCTAGCGTCAAAAGTTGAACTGTCACCAAACCTTGCTGCTCTGGCTTGCTCCGCCTTTTCTTTAATCTGCTTCTCCCTCTCTAAGGCCAATTTATGCCGGTCTTTATAGGCAGGATATTTTTCATCAAGAACTCCTTCAACTGATTTAGACATTAATTGAAAAGATGAAGCAACCGAATTTAACGAGTCACCAGAGGAAACTTGTGTTCTAATAAGTGGAAGATTTGAGGGAGTTTCAGGAGAATCAGGAATATCTTGGTCCATCTTCCCAAATGAAGTGATGGCTACACTATCACCAGCATTTCTCAACATCAAAGCTTCCAATGGACCCCTGGGCCGATGGCTCATGCTTATCCGGCTTGGAGAACCTCCAGAAAGGGATCTGGATGGGGATGAAAGAACACTTGAATCATCTTTGCTTTTGCCCCATTTCTTGAGCTTTTGAATCAAACTAGGCTTCTTACCGACATTGCTATATCTGCTAGTGGAACTATCAATGGAAGCATTGTCAAAGCCTTCACTTCCAGGAGAAGATGGGTGAGAAAAATTGCTTTCAATATCTGTATCCCCATGTCCACATTCTGACCCTGCGTAATCTAACATTAACCGTTTGGCCTTCTCTTGGGACTTGGGGCTCAGACTTTTGTTGAGATCACGCGCTGAAATTTTTCCTGGAGGTGCTTGGTAGTTCCGGAGCTCATACCTCAAGCAAGCATTGACCCAACGAAGGTACACTAGCTCTTCAACTTCACTAAACCTGTTCATTTGAAGTCCTTCCACTTGCTTTAATAAGTCTTCATTTGCATGCCTTAAATTATTGACCTCCTCTCTTGCCTTGGCAACCATTTCATTCTGCAGCACCATGAAATGAAGTAAAGGACAAGTGTAACCAGTCATATGAGAACATATAAGATATTTAAGCTGCATTTTATTGGTTAAAAGATAGTGGTTGTTCTGCTTTTTTGTCAAAATACATTTCTATTCTGGAAATAAGTCTTCCTTAGATATCTATAAAGTGTTCATTGCCTTCAAATTGCACGCACCATACAAGAAACTAGCTATGTTGAGAAAAGCCACAGGACTGCAACACTAGGTGTAACAACAAAGGTCAGCGAGGGAAATTTTAGTTCCAATATAGAGAAGATATTAATTTCTCCTTAAATCCTCATGTTTAATCATTAATCTGCTGAAAAAATGCCACAAAATTATTTATCCATCAGAAAAGGACAGGATGCCCATAATAAGCATACGGAAATGAACAAATTGGACCCAGAAAATATGGAGGAAAATTTTAGCAAGAAAGAAAAATCAGAAATGTGCATGAGTACATGAACAAGAAGTAGTGCAGCTCTTACCTCTGTCATATTGGAAAGAGCAGCAATTTTCGCTTGAGCAGCATCCAGCTTAACAGTCAGTTCCCGCTTTTCGTGTTGGAGCTCTTTATTCTTCCTCCTAAGTTCCACAACTTCCACATCTAATTCCTTCACAGCCTTCAGCTTTTTCTCAAGCTCCGCATCTTTCTTGATGGCTTCTTCCTCTTTAGCCTGAAGACCAGAAACTTGTTGTTTGAGCAACAGCAATTGGATCTTTGTCTGGTTAGCATCAAGCTGAATTTGCCTCTGCAGCTCCTTTATCTTGTTCCTTGCTGCCTCCAATTCCTTCCTGGCAGATGCTCCCTGTGCAATCTCTTCTTGAAGCTTCTTTCTTTCAGCCTGCAAGGAGTTTATGGTAGTATTCAACATGTCAATCTCAACCGTCTTGATCCTGAGCTGCCTTTGCAATTCGGTAATGTCTGATTCTTGCTCCTTCAATCCATAGTACTCAAGTAATTCTCCTTCAAGTTTCACCTCTCTTTCCTCGAATTCCTTTACTAGGTTGCGCAAACCTTCCAGTTCACTTGCATTGGTTGCCATCTCAGTTTCATAAATTTTGTTGTTTTCTGTCTTGTCAACCCTGTCACCAGTTAATGGATATTCAATCTTCCCAGAAAGAAGATCTTCAAATTCGGGTAAAATATCTTCATCCTCCATGCGAGGTGTTATACCATGTGCCCGGTCGAATATACTGCTTATCAGTTTGACCTCTTCTTCCTCTTCTTCTTCTTCTTCCTGCAATTTCATTGTACATTCATTAAGAGAAACAATGGAAACTGCAACCTGTACTTTGAGAAAATAGATTAAGATTTCCATGTTTATTAGCAAACTAGGTGCAGGATAAAAAATTTGATTGCAATTTGTTTGTTTTCGTACACTTACATCCTTCTCTTTGAGTCTATCATCAGAATATGTAAACTGCTCCTTGCCTCTCCCCTTAGTTCCATGTTGTTCAGCACTTGCTTCACCATTTTCTGAGTTTCAATTTCACCAGGCCAATCATAAACTTAGGAAAAATGAAGTAAGAAGTACAAAACAGACACAAAGAAGTATTTGACATAAATAAGCCATGTTAGCATAAATGAAAAACATAATGAACTGAAATATGTATTCATACTTAATTTCCGATGTATTAAAATAAAAAAAAAATGTAATCATTCTGGAACTGATAAAAGAAGGATTGTCAATAAACAACTACAAAAAATTGATGAATAGAACTTAAGAAATTTTTTACCTGAAGGCTTGACTTGACCAGTGGATGACCTCGAAGAATGGATATTAAGCTGCTTAACTGAGTAGGCTGCAATTGAAGCAGCAACCAGGAAGCCGAACCTCACTATCATGTAGGTATGGTTGATAGCAGAATTTTAACCTTCCATTTATCTACTGAAATAAAAAAAATTCCTAAGCATCTCCTCACCCATTTCTTCCTAGCCCCATACTGACTATTCAAGCCATCAGCAAATGCACCAATTGCTACACAGTTGAAGAATCTCCAAAAGCCAAGGAAGATT
The DNA here is from genome assembly GCA_949677035.1 of Omphalea diandra. Taxonomy (NCBI): domain Eukaryota; kingdom Viridiplantae; phylum Streptophyta; class Magnoliopsida; order Malpighiales; family Euphorbiaceae; genus Omphalea; species Omphalea diandra. The sequence continues at coordinate 9,857 of CATIWR010040064.1, read as the reverse complement.
TGTAGGAAATCTTGATAAACAAAACCCAGATTATGAGCTTGTATTTGTCTTCATATTCAATTGCTGTCCCCAGCAATTAATATTTCAATAAAAATCTTCATTATCATCTTATCACGTTTACAGACCTTTGAAAGACAAGCTAGCTTCCCAACAAAGAATTCCCTATAAGCAGAATTCCAACACAACTGTCATTCTAAGAGCTGCAGGAACACCAATGTAACTAGTGGCCAGTTTTCCTTCAAAAAGATGTTGACATTTGCCAAAATATTGGTGGGTCTAACATTATCATTTTGTTTCAACGTAACGCATATAGTTAACACAACCCAGAAAACAAGACTGAAAGAGACTAGCAACAGTAACTTTGAGAAAAAAATGCCTTTCTTGGTATCATATAACTGTTAAAAGGGAGAGAAAAAAGAGGGTAACTAGTAAGTCTATTATGCCACATAATGAGAGATTTGCTGGCTGTTATAGGTAGCTGATTTTAGGTGCCTTATTTGATAAAATTAATGCCACAATTATCACAGCTTAAATAATACAATGTTGATAAACATAAACTGTCTGATTGCCTTATGTCCATCCCATTTTCTTGATATTCAGTTACACTAGAAATCTTTGATTAAAGGGTTCAGATTAACTGATTGGTGAGATTAAAGAAGAGAAATCCACTTCAGATAATGTCTTCCATTCATAACCATAAGGACCAGATAAAGTTGGGTCGAGTTTCTTTTTGGCTTTATAATAGAATGAAGAATGGAAAGTGCAACGTATAGGTTTGGGAAAAAAATAAAATAAAAGGATAAGGGGTAAGATAAGGCTGAGATTTAATTCTTGCCTTCTTGGGAGTTTGCTTAATGGATTGGAGCATTTGTCAGATGTAAGCCAAGCTTATAAAAAAGCAGCAAAACTTTTTAAGTGATTGGCTCCCAAAGTCACATGTTGGCCATTGGCTTTCTAAGTATTTTTTGGGTTCTTCCGTGAATTTCGTGTGTTACTGTCTTTTCTTTATGACATGATGATGAGCATAAATCTAAGTACGCATATTTATAATATTACATATACTTCTCTCAATTATCATAACATGGCAAAGGCAAATAATGCGTTAAGAACCATGTATAATAATAAAAGAAAATAAAAAACCCACAAACATTGAACCATCAGAAGGTGACCCAGCAAAGGTCTACAGCAGACAACTATGACAGAAACCCCCGATCATTGATGATCATCCGCTTTTTGGCCTAGGAATTTGCTGGTGTAAACTTGTCAAAGGGATAATTTTTAGAGAAAATATATACAAAAGAAAATAAAAATAACAGATTTTAAAAAAAAAATTCCTTTTCTGGGTCTTAAATTTAGTGGTCTCCACTGGTCACTGCCCACAGTAGAGCCAAAGTCTGATCCAAATTCTAGACCATTCAAGTGGCTAAGGCTATGGGACACTCATCTTCTGTGATTCTTTTTACTGTTCAACTGAAACATAATCGTTTTCCATAAAAATTAGAACTTTACCAGCGAACACAAGATTAAATACTTTCCATCAAAAAAATAGAAACAAGACACAGACACAAAAAAGAAAAAAGGGCAATAAAACGTTTTAAGCGGTTAGTTATGGTACCAGACACTTCCACACATGGCAACCTAACCAAAAATTTGTCCAAAAAATTTATGTGATAAAAACAAGAAAAGCGTTAATTGCACGAAAAATCATCTCTTGTGAAAGAAAGCGAAAGCGAAAGCAGAAGCAGAAGCAGAATCAGAACAGAGCTGAATCAGAAAACGCAAGTCCGTTAAGTGTTGGATGGAGATGCAGCAGTAGGCGGCAATCACAATTTTTTTGAAAGCTTTGGCCTTTGCTTTTACAGTCACACAACAACGAGCTTATAGATTTGACTCTAAAGCAGTAATTTTTAGTATATAATCAACTAATATATTTCTTGTGCACTAATACGACTTCTTGTACTTAAATCATAATTTCCATTGCATACAAAATGTTCGTAATTGTGGACTTATAAATTAAATTTTTTGAGTGATTGGTATTACTTCACTAACTCTTCGCAAAGCGAAATTTGATTTTACGAGTCAAATCTATTTAATCTGTCATAAGTACAACTTGTTTAAGATTAGACCTTCAGCTTATAGATATGCATTGATTTGACTATATACATAGCTTTTCAATTCATCCTTCTAATCCTTATCAACAAATATAATTTAATTAGAAAAGATAATTTCATCAATAAAAAATGTTATCCTCATTCAATATAGAGATGAGTAATCTACTCAAATCACTATATAAAACAAATCAGATACTTCATTCATTCTATTTTTATATGCATTCATTTTATTTCTTAAGCAAGTGATACAGTGAGCATGGACTTGAGCTAAATAAATCTTCGTCCTCAGTCATGGTCTCCCCTAATAATCTCAAATCTCCCACAATCTCCCAACCATTTGGATATTCTATGCACTGACAGTACTGCAATCAAAAACCACTTATCCCTTACTCCCCAAAACAATTTAGAAAGACAAGCCTATGCAGTTGGTGCACAATCCTAAGACCACCAAGTTACTGCTTACCTTGCAGCTGCTTATGAGAAATCTACCTTTGTATTGTGAGAGCTCAAACAAGCACTCACTCAAAATTGAGAACAAATAATTGTTACACATGCATCTCTTAAAGCCCCACCTCAACACCAAAGTTCCTTACTTGCATTAACTTATTCAATTAGGATAAAAAAAAATCAACTTGAGACATAAGGCTGGCTCGATGCCCCAAAATGTATGATGATGTAGAAGAGTCCTATAAATCTGCTATTACCCCAAAAAATCTCAAGAGTAAATATTAATAATATCTATGTTTGGTTGCTAGGTATTGTTAATGTAAAAAACTCAAGTGTAAGTCAATTAAAATCAATTAACCTGGGTCAATTGGGTCTTGATATATAGATTATGAAATTGTCAATTAAATGAGTGAGTATATAAGCAAATATTTAGGCAAAAAACACCGTCAACCATAAAAAAAAAAAAAAAAACTCAAGAGAACTGAAGAAGAAAAGAAAACAGAGATTTAGGAAATATGTAGTATATTGTTGTTAAAAATTTGAAACCCCCCTTATAAGGCTTTGCAATTGCTTATATACAACTAAGATACAAAAGTTCTATTAAGATATAAAGTCTATTAACAAGATTACAAATATCTACAAATTTTATCTGTTAATATTATGGGCCAAGCCCAAACCTTAAAGTTAAAGTGTGCCTTGAACCCTAAAGATCTATTGCTCTTCTATGAAGTTCAAACCTATACCATAGCACATTCTCATAAACCATGAAGATTCAATAGAATTAAGCTCAAGTCAAAAGAATTAATAAATGGTGATAAGGCCTCCAAAAGTTAGATTCATCCTTATGAGCAAAACCCAGGTCGAAAGGCGTGCCAAAATGAGGACTTGTTAATAACCGAGCATTGAACTTAGACAACTTGTTTTTAAATGATGAAATCCTCCAAAAGAATATAATAGAGACTATCAAACAAGCACAAGGTAAAAAAACACTTTGTCGTTGATTATCATACCTATGACCACAACTTTTTGTCATAGGAGATAAAAAATGAACTAGTGCCTAGAAAATTCAAATTGTCTCACATTGATAATTACAACAGTTCAATTGATCCTAGAACCACTTGCATAAATTATGATTCAAACATGAGTTGCACAACTACTTTGACTCCTAATTGTGTAAAATTTTTCCCACCATCTTAGAAGGAGTAGCTCAGGAATTGTATCAGAACCTAACTCATGGATTGATTCAAAATTTTACACAACTATCTCAACTGTTTACAACTCAATTTGTCTTTGTCATACTGCAAGGTAAAGAACACTTTGTCTTTGACTATCATGCTTATAACCATAACCCTTTGTCATAGGAGATAAGAAATGTCCTAATACCCAAAAAGTTTAATTGCCTCATATTGATACTAACAATGCGCCAACTAATCCCATAAGCCACCTCTATAAGTTCTAATTCAAACTCGAGCTGCATAACTGCTCTGATACATTATTGTGTGAAATTTTCTCCACCACCTTAGAAGGAGTAGCTTAAGAGTGATACCAAAACTTGGCTTATGGTTCGATTTAAGGCTTTACACAATTGTCTTAACTATTTACGGCTCAATTTGTCTTTGCCATGTTGCAAGTTAAGTTCTCCTCTAACTTGCATGAAGTTGTTTGAGAAGTAGGAGAATCACTACGAAACTATCTAATCAAGTTCAACAAAGTGGTCATGCATATTAATAATCTCAACCACGAGGTGACCACCTATGCTATGATCCATATTTGCAAAAACAAAAGCTTGTTTGATTCCCTTAGCATTGGCCCTCCCAAGAACTTTTATGAGCTGATGGTGATGAGTCACAAGTTTATTCATTTGGATAACAACATTTAGACTTACTCTCATGACCCACATAAAAAGAAGAAAGAACAAAAATGATAGAAGTCGAGCCAAACAGGGTGATTTGCACTTAGGATCCATTAGCTTAGTATTATAATCTCCTCAAACTAAGTAAAAATGAGGTCATCCATTAGATAAAGCGGTCATGAGAAAGGACAAAATCCTTTCATCATTTCAAGAGGTGGCAACTAAAAGTAAGAATAAAAATTATGAGAAATAAAATTAAATGATATAATTTTTATAAGTGAATTCTACATTAACATATATCATTATATTACAATGATATTATATAAATAATTTTATTAATTATCTATAGTAATTTTTATTATTATTTTAATAATTTTATTAAATAAAACTATTTAAAATAATAAATAATTACATGTAGGGTGAAATTATTATCTTCAACATTCATTAATACTAACTTGAGCTTGTGTTGACTCTTTCAAATTGCTGATTTACCCTAATCGTGACCTTGTTTTATGGAAAAAAATGAAAGTTTTGTACGACATATTTTCTTTCTATCACTGCCCAAAGGATTTTATGCGCATGAACTCGTATTCATTTGTTCAATCTTCAATTTCAAGGCTTTGCATGACACTTTCTGCTCGAACACTACTAATGGTTTTAAGTTGATGAAGCCTGCTGCTGCACTGACACTAGTGATTTTAACTAAAATGACGGCTATTGTCTCAACTTAATCTAGTATCGTCAAAAAGCCCAAGCAAAATAAAGGACTGGAGCCAACTACACTTTGGCGGTATAAAACTCTGCATGATAGGTTACAAACAAGTACAAGCAGTTTTTGAATGAGAATTTTGGTGCATAACCAAACTGAAAGAAATCCATAGATTTAAATATGCCAGCAATAATGATTTGCATTAATCATTTATTCCTTGTGACATCATGGTATGGGATACGCAATTCATTCATGTGAAGGGCTCACTGCAATCACAACTACAAACAAACCAATTCACTGAAGTCAAAAATACAAACCAACCAATCGCATTTGTCCCTTTAGAGCAAAAAATGGGGGAAAAAGACGCACTGCAGTGTCATGAATAAAACATAAGAGTCTGGTTGGTTACCAACTACATGGCGCCAGCAACAAATTTTATCACTTCTGCTCTTAAATGGTGTAACCCTCCATCATCAGGCTTGCCACAGAACATGATCTTCGCAGCGGAGACTAAAATGCCCACCATCAGGCTTGCCACAGAACATGATCTTCTTAGCAGAGATTAAAATGCACATCATCACTTCGAATCTCATCAATTCTCTTTAGTTGCTAAAATAATCCAGAACATGATCACTATACTACAAACAATGAGAAAAAAGAAAACAAAAATTCCCCATCCCATTTTACATTTTCAAGGTTCCTTGCGTAACGCTTCATCAAAGAGAGATATATTTAGTAATCTACAGTAGCAGACTATTATATTCAGGCTAGGTTGTTCCATTTCCACCTTCGTCCTACCCCCTCAAGAACTTTAGCACGGGCTTGGCTTTTCCTAGCTTCATCCTCTACCCAAGATCTGCAGTAATTGATTCCAATAGTTAGAATTAATAACACAGATATACACAGCAACAAAAGTAGGACACCATTCCAAAGCACAATAAAGTCAACCAAAAAATGCATTAAAAACAGAACATTAGATGATCAATTAACATTTGATCTCCCAAAGCAACCTTACAAACTTTGGTAAGTACCTCAGTCAGTGTGTTCTACAGCATGCTTCATTATTGAGAGTACATTGCAATACAAACTTTACTAAGTACCTCAGTCAGTGTGTTCTACAGCATGCTTCATCATTGAGAGTACATTGCAAAGAAACAGCTAGACACTATTCTCTAGATTAAAAATCCATGCAGCACTCTTGAGATCCCAACTAAAGATAAGCATTTCTTTACAAACTTCACGGATTAAGTGAAAGAATATAAAAAGGAAGACAGAGATCAGTCATTAGCACAAAATTCAACGTCCTAAATTTAATCAATTAATTCAACTAAGCAGATAATTAAAAAAACATCATCTATTAGCTCCAAGAAGATACGAGCATTACAAAATTTACTACACGTAAAGGCTCCACTTAATTAGGTTTTTTTGCCCCCCACTTTTTTTGCTGTTCTGAAAGCAAAAGGCCAAAAAGCAATCTTCAATTACACAATGAAATTCTAAAAGCAGAGAGTTAAATTTTACAGAACAGAAACATTTATTACTTAGAAATTCCTTTCTCTCCTCTAACGTGATGCATTCTTATTTTTATCAATATACTTTATAATTTTGCATTTGTAACAAATTAAAATTTACAGAAAAGTACTTTATAGGAGGAATAAAGCAAAAGCCGAGTGGCAAAAAGTTTAACCAAACAGATTTATGAACTCATGATGAATATGGCTACCACTGCTTTGAAATCTTCCCTAGGTTTCTACAACTACCTCAACTGCTTACTATCTAACATAAAGGAACCATAACACTGAAGCATGTTTCCAGTTCATCACAGATAAAACAACTTTTAATGCTTCCAGAAACAGCAAATTCAATAATGACGTTGGTGTAACAATTTCTAGGATCAGCCATCTCCTGTAAGGACAGCTATAAAACCAGAATTAAGCTTGCAAATAATGATTCATATGTACATTATTATATCACCTGAGAATTCGAATAGCTTCTATTTCAGCTTCCAGAGCAGATTTTTTATCAAGAATCCCTTCCTGCTTGGTCTGTAATTCATCATGCAACTTCTGTAGATTACATTGCTCTGCCATGTATAGGGCCCTCTCAGATGCAAGCCTTTCTGACACTTCATCAACCATTACCTTCAGAGAAAGAAGTAGTTGCCTCTGACAGTCCAAGGCTGCCTTCTCTTTTAAATACCCTGCCCAAGTTTTCACCTGAACAGTTTTCTCATGTTCCAAATCATGTAAAGCAGCAATATAACGTTTCTGAACCTCAAGCATACGAGTTTTTTCCTCATTTATTTTCACATCCCAATACCTCTTCATATCTCCTTTCTTAAGTAACTCGGACCTTATTTCCTCCATTGCAGCTTGCCTTGACAAGTTCTCAGCTTCTAGTCTTAACAACTCATTACATACTGCTTCTGTCATCCGGCCACTTGTCAGTGCTACTGCTGCTTGTGCCTTTGTCAAAGGTTTATTCGGTTGAAATCGCTTACTCTGTCCTGCAGAAATATAAACATGGTATGGTCTTTTTCATGTGATTTACTTGCATTAAAATTTATGTCTAAACTTGCTCGGCTATCCATCTTAAGAAAATATAGCAGGCCTATGATTTTAAGTGAATGGTAAATAGAATTCTGTCCATGATTACATTAAAATTTATGTCTAAACTTGCTCGGCTATCCATCTTAAGAAAATATAGCAGGCCTATGATTTTAAGTGAATGGTAAATAGAACTCTGTCCATGATGCACTGAATAATATTCAGATTGAATTATCTGCAAACGTGTTGTAGCAGAGGAGATACTAAGACTTCATCATTTTATTATTTTTAATTATGGGCTTGATTTTGCATTTACTCTAGTAATAAATCCTCTTCATTTTCTTGTCTAAAACAACTATAGTACTGATATTTGAATGGGTGCAAGTCATAAGTACTACAGATATTCTTTCAGATTTGTATCTATGCTTTAGGTCTTGCACTTGATAGGATGCATTTAACTCATTCTTGCCATTTGCAGAAAGAACAAGCTTCAGAAAGGATAGGACTGCTCTAATCGTACTTTGAAAAGATTATAGAATGAGGAGAGGTGTCAATACCAAAAACTTTTCTGATTATGCTCTTGTCTCCAGCCAACATGTCAATAAGAAGTTCAGGTGATGCATCTGGACTGATCTCCTTCACATCCATATAATCCACTTTTGTTCTTGTCATCTGGACTGTATAGAAGTCAGGTTTTAAAAGCTATAAAAAGGCTAGTGAACTAATCAGGTTTTAAAAAGTGAACTAATCTATTGATTGTTTTAAATATTTTTGCTTATTCATCAAATTTAATCATGTGTTTGAAATATATTTTACCTGTTCAGTTACTCCTGGCATGAATTGATACTCTAATTGAGCTTTCCAGTTGATCAAATCCTCCCGAGAAATGAACCTACACTGGCACATATGTTGCTGAATGGTAAGGTAAAATATGTATTCTTCAAAATGTATAAATAAAGATTTGAAACTTGAAAGCTAGAAAAATGATTCCAGAAATTTATATATACCCATACCTCTCAGGATGAAAGAAGAAGCTTCCATTTCCTTTTGAGCTGTTAGAACAGCAATTGGTAGCTGATACCTTGCTAGGTATGATACCACTTTCTGCAAGAGCTATTTTTGCAAACCCAGCAATAAATATGAATGAACCTTTATGATAAAGAAAACCTTAATATAGACAGCAAGAAAAAGAAAATTTAAGCTTCACCTTGTATAGAATGAAAATCAGGATCTTCAACACCCACATCATCAAATGCAGCAACAAAAGAGCCAGAAAGTGATTCAGATGGAACAATTGTATGCTTTGGATTCCTACAGACCAACAATACAATGTTGAGCTAGAGAGTGCAAAAGCATTCATCCTACTTGATATTTTTATTTTCATGAAGTAACCATCACGTGCATAGATCATTTACTACCTTTCCAATAAGAAATTTAGACAGATCAACCATCTTGCATATTCCCTTCTAGTGCACAATTCATCAGCCTTTACATCATCTTCAATTATCTGTATACCTTAATTAAAAATGGAGAAATTCATGCTTAGAACCAGACCAAAACAACCATTCAAAATACATTTCGCAGCTAGATGATGAAAAAGGAAAGAGGAAGCAAAAGACGAGGGGACAGGCAGGGGGTTAGGGACTGCTACAAAGTTTAAAAAAAAAAAAAAAAAAGGAAAAAAAATAAGATTATCACAAGCCAAAGTTAATGACAATTATAATCAAGAGCACAAATACAACAAGCGCTCTTAGCACTGAAGGGTATCTACTGAAGAGTGCAGACACTAAAAGTTAATTCCAATAGACCCTCCATGCATCTGCAATCTATAGTGGCCAGCAATCAGAATTGTCGCAGAAAAGAGTACACCCCTTCAAGTTAGTTATTGCATGTAAAAAGATATAATGAAGCAAATAAACACTAAGCAATTAATTTCATACAATCATGAAAAAATTTAACTGCAAATTACATACACAATTGATTCCTTTTTAGCAAGAGAACAAGACCTGATAACTGTAGAAAAGGTTCTAAAAACAAACCTTAAGTTTCTTCAATACAGATAGAGCTTCCAGTTGAGTAGAATCCACAGGAATGGACCTTTTAACTCGTTCAAGCCCCTGTGTAGACACTGAGGTACAAGAAAAAAATAAATAAATAAATAAATAAATATATATATATATATATATATATAT
>CATIWR010040063.1:0-13374 GCA_949677035.1 Omphalea diandra | reverse complement strand
GGGCAAGTAGGTTCATAACATGTTGACAACCAGTCATGATAAAGGGACAATATCTCAGTAACCATGCTGGATTTGGCAACAATATTTCACAGGTATGTATATCAGAGATAAATATACAACTTTCAAGTTTGGACCATCATCAAATTCTGAGTCTATGGTCATCAAATTATTGGAAGACCGAATTAAAAGAAAGGTGGTGTGTCATCCGGGTACAGAGTCGGTCCCAATCAATGAGCCATAATTCTTTCCACACAACAAATCAATCAAAATTGGTTTACAGGTGTTTATATAGGGCATAATCCTACAAGTTTCATGTTTTTCACTCTGTTAAAATCAGAATATAAAGTCATAAAAATATAACAAAACAGAAGACTGAGATCATCTCGGTTCAGATTTGACGTAGTCCTAATGAAGGAGGCATATCTCTTCACACACATAGAATCAAGTAAAACTATTTCATACAAATTTATATGAGACATAAGGCTACAACTTTCATGTTTTGCACTTTCCCTAATTCCTCATCTAGGGTTATGAACTTATGGGTGTAAAATTTTACTCTAACAGTAAAATCAATAGAATCAGCTCTTGTTCTTTTAGATTACAACTTCCATCCAAGAGCTCTACCTCAATTACTTCATAATTCTCACTAACCATGCATGATTAACATGTCAGGAAAGGTTAATTCCAATTGAGAAGAAGATAAATTTACTTACCTACTATCCCATAATTGGAAAATCTTAGGCAACTCACTCTTCGCCCTCTCTTTTTCTACTTTTTCTTCCTTTCTTTTTCTTCCTTTGCTCTCTCTTTGTTTCTAGTATAATCCATGGTTTACCCCTCAATTTTGACTCTAATTAGCAGATATAAACTTATTATAATAATATAAAATCATGGTGTTTCATTTCCATTGGTTGGAAGGTCACTTTTCCTCTTTTAGTCCATCTTCTTCACTCCTTAAGCACTTTTATCCATCTCTTAATTCCTAGCTGCTCCTTATACTTTTAATTAATCTCTAAAACACCATTATTTATGATGCTATAATAAGCACACAACATGAAATAATTTGTCGTATAACTATGCAAACACTGCATATATGTTCAAGCATCCCAAATGCAACAGTGCAATTGTCATTATCATGTTTTTACAATTCACATATCTAAATGATTATTTATCCTGTGCATATGTGCATGTGAGATTTCATATCATTTGATACAGTGCATATGCTCATATGTGATTTCATATCATTTGTGCAATGAATATATTAATGTGATAATGCCAATGAATAGGGATAAGGATGTTACATATATGGAGGTATTATTGTGAGAGTATAGCAATCTTAAGCTGCTATATAAGGAAAATATGCATAAATACTAGGTCCACTTGCATGAATCATGTCATAGTTGCATAACAAAATGAAAATCTTGCTTTATCATCATGAATTGAGTTCGTGTATTGAAATAGGCCCTCGAGGCATTAAGGATAATAGTGGGAATAAGCCGAGACCTTCCATCGCTAAATAAGCATGAAGGATGAGGTAAGTAAATAGCTAACGGTACTATATGCATGATTAGTTAAATACCATGAAATTATATTCAATGGAATGAAATATTATTTAATGTGATGATATTGTGGAATACATAGATGAAAGATTGTTATACTCTTGATTTATTTAATTTCATGAGATGTTGATAATAATATATAATAGCATGTGTGATAAGGAGATGATAACTTGTGTGGTAATGATAAAACAACCTGTGTGGCAATGATATAATAGCCTGTATGGTAATGATATAATAGCTTATGTGGCAAGGAGATGGTAGCCTGTGTGGCAATGATATAATAGCCTGTGTGGCAAGTAAATGATAGCTTGTATGGTAATGATAAAATAGCCGGTATGGTAATGATATAATAGACTATATGGCAATGTTATAATAGCCTGTGTGGCAATGATAAAATAGCCTGTGTGGCATAACTTGTGTGGCATTGATATAATAGCCTGTATGGCGATGATATAATAGCTTATGTGGCAATGATAAAATAGCATGTGTGGCATAGCCTGTGTGATGATGATATAATAGCCTGTGTGGCGATGATATAATAGCCTTTGTGGCATAACCTGTGTGGCAATGATAAAACAGCCTGTGTGGCAATGATATAATAGCCTGTGTGGCAATGATATAATAGCATGTGTGGCAAGGAGATGATAGCCTGTATAGCATAGCTTGTCTGACAATGACAAAACAGCCTATGTGGCAATGATATAATATCTTATGTGACAATGATATAATAGCCTGTGTGGCAAGGTGATGATAGCCTGTGTGGCATAGTCTGTGTGGCAATGATAAAATAGCCTGTGTAGCAATGATATAATAGTCTGTGTGGCAGTGATTTGATAGCCTGTGTGGTAAGGAGATGATAGCCTATGTGGCAATGATAAAACAACTTGTGTGGCAATGATACAAAAGCCTATATGGCAATGATAAAATAACCTGTGTGGCAATGATATGATAGCCTGTGTGGCTAGGGGAATATAGCCTGTGTGGTAATGATAAAACAGCCTATGTGGCAATGATATAATAGCCTGTGTGGCAATAATAAATCAGCCTGTGTGGCAGTGATATAATAGCCTGTGTGGAAATGATATAATAGCATGTGTGACAATAAAATATAATAGCAAGTGTGGTAATAACCTTTGACAGCCTATGTGGTATTTAAGAGTAAAGACTCTTTATTTCGTACACGGATATGATGGCGAGTTATTTATGTTTAAATGTTGTTATGTTATTTGTGCAATAACCTTTGATAGCCTATATGGCATTTAAAAGAAAAAACTCTTTATTTCGTATATGGATATGATGATGAGTTATTTATGTTCAAATATTGTTACGTTATTTGAGATTGAAGTATCGTTATGCATTTACTTACTGAGTATGCAAACTCACTCATTTGTATGAAATCTTATTTCAGGAAGAGTAGACTAAAGATTGCATGTAGCATTCTTTTTGAAGTCATTGTCTAGCAGTGTAAGAGAGGTTGGGCCAGTATGCAGTCAATTAGTACTTTAGTTTGTTTATTCATGTATGTTTTGTTGTAAATAATTACTAAGTGGTGAACAAGAGACATAGTGAAAAAAAATATTTTAATAAGGTCTTTTAAATGACAATAAATAGACTTAGAAAGAAAATTAAATGATTATTAATTGGGGTGTCACATCTCTAGTCCGTTTGGTAAGTTAGACTGAAGAGATTGCATGACCATGCAGAAACGAATTAATAAAGGTTATTAATGTCATTTTACATCACTATACTTGGAGGTCGAGAAATAATTGAACTATATAAAAATGACATGATCCATACCTTATGTTCAATTGAGATATAATATTACAAAAGGATTATAATACCATTTGTAAAATAGGTTAGGTTGGATAATTGTCCTTCACATAATTTGGGTAGTCATAATGTCGTGTTAGAGACCACCAATGACTTATGAGCCAAAATAGATTTTAGGCCACTGACAACATTATGTGAACCTATAGGGTCGTACACATAGAATAAGCCTAAAATGAAATTGGGTTTTTACTACTCTCTCTTCTTATAATTAAGATAATTTGAGATATTATCTAAATTATTTAGATATCTATTTCATTTTAAAGGTTAAAATAAAATAGGATATTATCTTTAGCTCTTAAGATACATAGTTGGCATAAAATATCTTAATAGTTAAGATATTTATGCAACTTTTAGGGTTTCTTAAAATACACAAAACATCCATATTTTCAAAAACATTTTAGAGAGAGAAAAATTCTAATGCTAGCACACTTTCTTTTTTGGATATAACCTATTCATGTTGATACCTACAGACGATGATCATCCTTTAGTGACATCTCAACTCTAAGCTTAGGGTCAGGTGTTACTAGTGTAAATCCCCTCTCTTCCTTTCAATAAATCTGTCACCTTTCACATGAATTAGTAAAGATTTAAATTCTATGCTTTCAATTTAATCGAATCACATGAATCCTTTGTGGGATCAATGTAGAAAAAATTTCATTTTTTCACTATGCTTATTTTATAAATTCTAATAGAAAGTTCTTTATAGAATCCTTTCCTTTCAATTTAATCGAATCGCAGGTACTAACCCTAATGTAGATGGTTTCATGCGAGTTGTACTTGATTCAGATGGAAAGACTATAATTGCATGGTATGTTTTAATTAGGAATTCTTTTAATGTTAGATTTTTTTTTTTTTGCTTTCTTGTAAGCTTAGATTCATGGACAAATCTTCTTGAGGAAGGAGGGAATGATGCAAAAATCTAAGGCAAGTCTAAAGATCCATTTCAACTTTAAGGCCCAATACAATTACAAGAGGAAGGCTAAAGAAGTTCAAAGATGCACTTAGAGCTTTCATGCAAGGAAGGATTACACTTGGATTGGCCTATGAGATCAAGATATGTGTGAAGCCCAACTATAAAAGGTTGAGAGCTTGGACTCTTTAAAGAGAGTACTTAACTTAATCCAATGGAGCCTAACTTATGAAAATGTTTAAAGCCTAATTTCTTTAAACCTATTTTGTCAAGAAAAAGGATAAAGGCCTAAGATGTGTTTTGATAAAGAAGATAGAGTCCATAAGCCTTCAAGACTAAGATCTTTAAAGATTTGCTTAGTTGGCACTATCTTCATAATCCCATCATACTTCTTTCTTCTTAGCCTAATTATATTTTCCATATATCTTTAGGATATTTTGTTAGTCTTTTATGCTTGCAAGTAATTTAAGAAAGATTCTTGTAAGATCTTTCCTTATGATAGTTGAATACCATATAGACCAATCATAAGACTTTTTTTCTTGCTCATTTCATTAAGATTCATTATTTCAACATGTTTTTAGGTGGCCAGCTCATCATGGATGAATTTCACATAGAATTTTAAGGTTTTTCTTAAGCATTATAAAGGCTATATAAAGCCTATCATTAAGCCAATCTTAAATAATTCAATCAATAATATTTATTTTAGCAATTATGCTTATGAAAGTTTTCTCTTCTTAAGTTCTTAAAGGGAATTGGTGAGATTATAGAGTGAGCTTAATAATTTCACAAGCTTATTTAATATAGGTCTTAAATTACTTAGTTAATTTAGGGTTGGTATTAACATAACTTTAAATCTTTATAATTTAGGTTGCTAGAAACAAATTTTTTAAAGATCTTATTGGGATTTAAGATTGCTCTTATTCTTGATCTTTGAATAAAGCTTGGGACTTATGTTAAAACATACAGGTAAGGATTCAGTCACCTTTATTCATATCAATATGTGGGATGTACAACCAAGGTTAGGTTGTACATCCTTCCATTATGGGCTATACAACCCTAAGGTTTAAGTGGGGGACTAATTCTAGAAGGTTTTGAGGATTAAGGTTTAAGCCATGGCTATATAGCTCAGCTTGGTGGGTTGTATAACCCTATTTAATGGGTTGTACAACTCACTAAGCTTGTGTTGGCAACTTGGGCTTAGTCTTAGGCTTGGCTTTAGGCTTCTTTAAGGTTTCCTAAGGTCTTGTTTCTCTACCTTTGACAATTCTCTATTGTATTTTGGGGAATATTTTCAATGATTTTTATCATTAGGCTTTGCATCTTGAGACTCAAAAATCTAATGTTTACAGTTTGCACCCTCTTTTGTGGGGCTTCAAAAACATAATATAAGAAATGACTATTTGAACAAGTCTCATCAAAGCAATGTAAGAAATGCAAACATTAGCAAGGATACCCAAGGATACAATTCTTCAATAGCTCATAAAGCAAGTACTAAAGCTTATTCTAGCAACTTTCTAACAGGTACTAGTATGTTCATTATGCTTTCAACAACTCTCTAATAGGTACTGGATATTTCAGCAGCTCCCTTGTAGGTACTGAATTCCCTTAGGTAGCTTTGTTTGCAGGAACTAAGTGTCATTATATCTATCAGCAACTCTCTAGTAGGTACTGAATTCCCTCTGACAGCTTTTCTAATAGGTACTAAGTGTTCTGATATCTTTCGGTAACTCTCTAACAGGTACTAAATTCCCTTTGGTAGATTTTCTAGTAGGTATTAGTGCCATTATATCTTTTAGTAGCTCTCTAGTAGGTACTGAATCCCCTCTCTGCTAGATGTTGGTGTATCTTTTAACAGTTTTCTAGAAGGTACTAAATTTCTTTTAGCAGTTTTTCTAGTAAGTAGTAGTGCCATTGTATCTTTTAGCAACTTTTTAGCTAGTACTAAATTCCCTTTGGCAGCTTTTTTAACAGGTACTAGGTGTTTTTGTATCTTTCATAGTTCTCTAGCAAGTATTGAGTTCCTTTTGGCAGTTTTTCTAGTAGGTACTAATGTTATTGTATCTTTTAGTAACTCTTTAGTAAGTACTAAATTGCTTATAGTAGCTTTTCTAGCAAATACCAGTATGTTGTAGTATCTCATGTGTTTGTGATCGTCTTGTTGTAATGACTAATGTTTTTGAAACTTTTTGCAAGTGTTCCAGTCTTTTTGGCTAATGGTTATGGCTCAAAGATTCCCCATAGGGTTGATCTTATGTTATTTTTGCCTTTTTAGGATGTTAAAAAAGATTTGGCACTCTTGAAGCCCTTTTAGCTATTTTGGAGGGGGATTCATTTCTATTTTAAGGCAATGGGCTTAGGCCCTTAATGCTGTGGAAAGTGCTTTATAGGTTTAAATACTTTTATGATGACAAATCTTTTACTAGAAATCTCCCAAAAGCTTTAAAGGAAGTCAAGCTTGTAACTAGAGGGTATTTTAGTAATTTGACCATTGATATGAGAGGATCAAATTGTCTTTTGGATGTCTTGGTAGCAATAGGGGTATTTTGGTAATTTAATTAGTAAATTGGGGGCTAAATGTTCTTTTTGGGACTTTTGATAGGGGAAAGGGTATTTTGGTCATTTATTTGGTAGCTTGGTCCTTGGGAGTGTTTATGGGTAATTTGAGAATTGAACTTGAGAGGCTAGAAAGAAAAATAGGATTGTAAGGCTCAAAGAAAGTTAGGTATAAAACTGGTTAACTGGGTAATTAGAAGATAGGATCTAGGCTTGGGCGGCTGGGTTTGGGCCTGAGAGGTTAGATTGGGCTTGCCAGCTCTTAGAGGTTGGTTTGTATAGACCTCTTATCGAAACCTACTTCCATAACACGTACATACAAGCCCTGCTGTATAAATCCCCTTTTTGACAACAATAAGTCATTTATGTGATTACTTTTCTCTCTTTTCTTTCTCTTAGTTAAAATTCTTTAGACTTAGCTTATAGGTTTTCTTTGCTTTTGGAGGATTGCATTATCGTCAAATACTATGATGACAAGATGTTTGACATCTAGGATGAGCTTTCTGATGAGGATGCCTCCATATGTGATGCCCTAAAGAAGTTGCGTTCTTAATGGAGTTTTAATAAGGCGAGTCCACTAGCGAATGTGATTGTGAAGATGATTTTGATTAGCTTTCCTTAATGTGGCAACACACTAATAGTCTTTAATCTATATTGTCACCTTATAGGTGCCACCTCAAAAACAATAGACATTTTTCTTTTTTTCTTTTCATCATTATTTAATTTTCCACCCCCTTTAACGCTATAGATTTTAGGCACTGCCTTAGAATTCATTTTCTACTTGTGAATATTTTGTTAGCTTTCAAAATATTTATAGATAGCTTTTAAGACACTCACCTGCATTTCAAAATATGTTTAGCAAACTTTATTTCTCGTTTATCGATTTGATTGGTTGCCTTCAATTTGTCTCCATTTATGCTTTATTCTTATGACCTGCATGAAAATGAGAGAAGTTAGTTTGTGAAACATCCTGTGAGAGATTAGAGCATGTATATAGAATAAATAAATTATAGATAGTTCATTTATTATTTATTTATTATGAATCCATCTTTGATGATCGCGAATTGAGTCACGTTAAGCTTGTGATATTTTATTTATGATTGCTAGATTGGACCTATGATTTTTCACTATATTTCATTAAAAAATTAGTTTTCATAATTTTTTTTTAAATTTGCAAATAATCCCTTGCGACTAGGATTGTTTGCTTTCTACCTATTAGATCTTTCACAATTTCCAAATCACCTGCATAAAACATAATACACAAGATATGAATTTATTTTAAAAGAAATTGAATGTTTGCTCACCTTGTTCTATTAGTCTGATCTTTTTTTTTTGTTTAACTTTAATATACATGTAAAAGAATTTTTATTACTATATTGTAAATGTATGTTTATGGTTATCTTTCTTTGTCTCCCTTCCAGAGCTCGTCTCCTATCAAAAATGATGTGGAGTGATGGGTACTGTTGGGACTTGATTTCAAGAGCTTCACCCTCAAGTTGTGACTCACTTGGAGGAGACTAGGCTTTTGACCCTTTTTCTGACGCTATCAAAAGAGGCTTTAATGCCATAATGACTAATGCATTGTTGGGCAGTGGATGGACACAACCCATACTTTTCATTTGTTGTTGATCATGCTCGAGGACTTCACCTACCTGACCGGGCTCTACTTTTCGGGCAATTTTCTCCTTACGAACTCTAATGTGCATGAGCTAGTACTTTAGAGGGATTACATCCTTCATCTCCTTAAATGTGTGGCCTAAATCAAGAGAAGTCAGATAGTCGTGCACTCTAACATATAGACTAGCGCACTTAAGGTCATTGATAACTATTCTGAGGGGGTGGTGGACTAACACATGCATTTTTTCCTTATGTATGCCTTATCAGGGGTTCTATTTTTAAATGCCTCTAACATTACTAAGTTATGCCTCACGCCATTGTTAGAGGGCCTGGGGCTCCTACACCGCTTCAATTGGGATTTACAGTGCTGACATACCTATATAGGTACTTGGATTAGTGTCCCCAGGGTAAAGGGTACATGTGCGGCGCTTATCGGGTGCTTATTGTAAGTACCTTTTAATCTTTATTCATGTCTTTATCTTTTTATGTTGTTTTTGCACTGATGTGAGTTTATTAATAAGTTTCAACCCTTGAGTTGGGCTTGCTAGTGGTGTCGCTACCCTTGCTTCATTTGGTGGAGTGCTATATTCTATGTGAAATCTTATATGGCTGGTAGGAGTGCTTGCTTGAACGCCTTTAACATTTATCAAGTAATATAGTCTTGCAATGGAAATTTGTATTAGTTATAATTGTTCACTTATTATTCCTTGGTTTTATGCTTACGATGATCGTTTACTCTTATTATAAATGTATCACGACTGGAGGGGCCCCGTTGAGGCATGGCCATTGGAGGTGGCAGAGGCAGAGGCCATCTTTCATGGGATATAACTGATGGCGAGGCCCTATCTTTGAGAGTGATATCTAGGCGAGCAAATGCTTCATTGGCATGAGGCTCTAGATGCATGGCATGTCCTCGACGTCTACCCATAAGCATGTTTTAGGCGATAGATCTAAAGGAAGGCCTAGAGCTTGAGGCAACATTATAGTTAGTGCTGAGAGACCGACTTGTCTCAAATTGGGTTCCTTATAGGACTTGGATGATCGAAGCCCTAGTTGGATCCTTCCTATTGATAAGGTAACCATCAGGGCATTTCTTTAACATAAGGTCGATAAGGGGATTATCCTTTAACAAAGGGTATAGAGGACTAATGCACAAGTCACATAGAGGCCTATCACGCCTACATTTGTACCTACTGCTTAGAATGGTAAGTGGCTATAGATCCACTTATGAAGGGTTAGAGCCCATGGTAGTAAGCGAAATGGACCCCATACCGGATAGTTTGGTAGAGTCTTGCATGACATCCTTGGCTGGATTAATGATGTCATTATAGCTTATCAAGTCCACTCATACCTTCGACCTAATTGAAACCACCTGTATAAGTATTATTCACCTCCATTCCTTTTGCATTTCATTATACCTAGAGTTCTAATAGTGTTTTGCTTTTCTTTTTCTTACAGATTATCTGGGTCCAGGTTAAGGCCATGATCGACCTGATGCTACCCTAAAGAGGGATGTGACTTAATAGATATGATTGATGTAGGTTAGTAATGAAATTCCTGTGACACATAGATAAAGATGTATGTATGTCTATGGTTGGTGCTTATATGTGTGCTCTATGTCCTATCCACTCTAACCCTTGTGCTTTTTATAGAAGATAATCTTGCACTTAACATACAAAGATTGAGACAGGGATCAGCGCTTGGCGGATGTGAAGGCCTAGGTAGAGATTCTAACCTAAGTGGCTATGGAGAGTGGATATGTGGCTATTGATGGTAAAGTGGAGGATATTGACGTTATGCCCTTAAGGACCATGGAAAGTTTAGACTCGAAGGCCCTTTAGCATTTAGGATCTTTTTCTTTTTTTTTTCTTTTATTTCGGTGAAGTACATTTTGGATTTTTACATTACTTTTTGCATAATGGTGTTTAACATCTTGGGCGATTTGTAAGACCTAATTTTGGATGACTGATATGATTGTCAGGATACATTAAGGTGATCTTGCCTTTATTCTTTGTTAAACCTTAAAATTTATGGTTTTTTAGTGCAAAATTTGATTATGGTCCTTGATTTTATATTATGAATGCAACCTGAGACAAGTACAAAATGATTTTTAGGTCAGAACTATAAGGGGAGTGCTACCAAATTTATCTAGGAGTAGGTGGTCTGTATAGCCCAATAATTGCTCTACATAGATATGTAGTGGTCTGTATAGACCACCTAAGAGGGTTGTACCAGACCTATTTCACTATTTATAACTGTCAAGCACAAAGCAACCTTATCCACTTATATAAATATCCTTGCACGATTTTCTTATTAAAAAACCCTCATTTTCAGCCTCCAAAACATGGCAATAACATTTCTAAGGTTTCTTCCATCCCAAATTTGGCCTGATCTACATTGGGTTGGTCTAACATTTCTTCATTATCTCTTTTTTGCTTGTCTAGACATAAGTTTCCTTTGGGTGACTTGTGATTTATGGGATTCAACCACCCATACTTTCCACTTTAGGGATATTAAGATTTGCCTCTTATTGAAAGATTTTGCTGGAAATCTAAACTGCTATGTTATAGTTATTGACCAGATTGCTTTACTATAGTTGGATGACTTATATGTTTGAATGATGATGGAGTTGTTTAACATGTGATATGATGAGGTACCCTGGTTCACACTGGGTGAGGAGAAAATCCTCATGGCTCCTTTTCTCACTTTCTACCCTTTTAGAGGTCATGCTCGATTGAATTAAGCCCATATTATGGTAACAATCCTGATCGGTGAGTTTCTATACAAAGAGAGGGCGGTGAGATTGATTTATAGATCTTTCCACTTCTAAAAGAAGTCGAATTAGGAGGACCCCTATACTGATGATCCTAGGCGAGACCATGGTGGGTTTAGACATGTCCCTTAGTGTCAATGACTCTTTCTCTAGGAGCCCACTATTGCATTAAGTGTGGACTTTTACAACCTTTACTTTTGGTATTTATTTTTTGCTTTTTCCATTCATCATTTTTATTACCCTAATTTTTACTTGGACCACTTTTGATGGCTTTCAGTCTAACGGGCTGCTCACTTTTGCTTAGGCTACCCTTTTGGGTTTTCAGCCTAACGAGCTCATTATTATTTTTGCATCATGTTTTCTCTCTTTTTTCTTTTATTATTTTTCAAATATGGTTGCAAGAGAGGCTAGGACTATTGATTGTCCCCTAAGTGTATGCAAGGCTCTTCTACCTCCCAACACCATTCCAATTGTCTTTTTTCAAGGTCCGCTACTACCGGGACTGAATGGGCTGAGTGGATGTCCTGCATTACTATCACTAACATTCATTGAAGCAATGTGTGGTGGAACTTCTTGAGCATTACTGTGAAGAGTTATGAAGATTATATCATTCTTCCAGCTTTAGCCTCGGGACATGTTCTACAACTCAGTTAGTGTGCATCGCCAGTTCGATGCTCCTCAGTTCGAGGTAGAATTTTTCCCTTCTTTCATTATGGGCCCTTTATCCTAGTGCTTTATGGATGGGATACATGCTATTTATACTAGTTGTTATATTTATGACTTTTATACTAACAGGGATCCCTATTCTGAGGATGACGAGAGCTATAAGACATGGTTGCATAGTCTTTAGAACTGTAGACATCGTATTAGAGAATAATAGACAATAATCTTTCTTGAAAAAAAAAAGACTTCTTATATTTATTTTATGTTAAAGACATGTATGACTGAATTTACTTTAATTATCATGCACTTCTGTTTGATATTACACCTAACATGAATCATTTGCATTTCTCATATTACACATTAATTAAATGCATACCTACTACTTTTAATATTGGCACATCTAATCATCAAATTATTTTGCTTAATGCATTCGCCTTGCTAATTCCTTTTCCTTCACTCTTGTCTTCATTATTATAACTTAGGTGCATTGTAGTTAGTCCCCCAATGGCCAATCACAGTATTTTTACTTTTATTTTTATTTTTATTTTTATTTTATGCTCTAACATTTGCCTAAGCTACCTTTTGGGTTGTTAAACCTCTTAGGTTCCATGTTCTTATTTTGATGATCACAAACAAGTTTTAAGACTAACCTTTACCTAAATTATTTATTTTAAATCTTGCAAGTACATCGATTCATTAAAATGTTATCATAAAGGAAGAGTTTATTGCTAGCACACTTGAGTTGAAGGATTTAAGGTTGAAAAACTCTAAGTGTTAAAGAGTGGAAGTCATTGTAAACTCAGCTGAACAATCCAACATACATCACTTCCTTTTAATAAGCACTAAAAAAGTGTTTTAGCTTGAACCATGTTCTCTAAACCTCGTAACGGGTGTTGTGCTTTTGCAACTAGCATTGGAAAATTGCTCCAGTTTATGTTGCATACTCTTGACCTTACAATAGGCTATACTCAATAAAATAATAGGCGTGGTGATGTGTCCAATGGGCATGTCAAAATCTCCAACAACCGTTGAATTACTTTTGGAATTTTTGAAAAACAAAGCATGAAGCTCACACTTTATAGAAATCAATAACATGAGTTGATTATACTCCAATGACCATTGAATTTAAAATCAATGATTATAGCTTATGTCCAACAACCATTGGAGAAAAAATGGAATAAATAAAAAAAAGAGAGAGGAAAGGAATAACCTCAAGTCTTCAATCTTCAACAGCTAGTTTCAACGGGTGTGTTGATAAGACCAATGACCATTAAAGTTAAATACTGACTTTCAATGTAACGACCATTTTCATTACAAAACTCATAGCATTTATGTAACAACCATATTCATTTACATAACTCATATCATTCATGTTCAAAATACATATGCATAAAGGTTTTATCCATCCTACACACAATCAAACATTTACTTGATGTACATATATGTATATGACACAAGGAGAGAGAGAG
>CATIWR010040058.1:0-14091 GCA_949677035.1 Omphalea diandra | reverse complement strand
CAAAGAAAATTGAAATAAATGAGTAGCAAAGATTGAGAGCTTTTTCTCTTGATAATAAATTTCTTCTCTATAAATCTCTTGATCTTTGCTCTTAATGCTTGGTGGAGTATTTATACCCAAATTCCACCAAAGAAACTAACGGCTAGTTTTCTAACGGCTAGTTTGTAACGACTAGTTTTATAATGGCTAGTTTTCAATAGTGCTTTAGGAAAATATAGCCGTTGTGTTTCTTCAACTAGCATAAGTTGTGGTCACTAATTCATTTGTGTAGACCGCGATTCTAACCGAAAATCAGTCTGTCAAAATCTGCAATTTTTACAGTAAAAAATTGCGGTCGCTACCAATATGTAGCCTTCGCGATTTTTGACTTCCAACGGCTTCCTAGGACACTTGTCAAGATCTGATTGTGGACATCTTTCCATTGTGAAGCTTTTTGTAATTTGCGGTCTCGACTCCGACGCGACACAGACCGCAAATTCGTCTGTCATTTTGGTTTGCTTCGTTTTGCCTGTTCGCTGCCGAGAATGACTCCGCGATTTAGTCTGTCTGATTTTTGGCAATTGCAAGACTTATTTTTCTGCAAGATCAACACTTAATAAAAATATTAGTAATGATCAATCTCTTTTGTCAAAATCAAAAGAGGTTCTAAACTTAGGATTAACTATCCTAGTCCAACACTATTTTATGAATAAAATATATTTTATTATTTAAAAAAGTACTTTAGTAAATTAATTAAAAAATTATCCCATCTCCATCCCCACATTTTATATATTATTAGTGTAAATATGGACAAAAATTGTATATAATTTTGTTATATTTTTCTATAATATAGTCTCTTTTAATGAAATCATCTTTTTTTTGAAAAAGAAAATCTTATAATATATATTTTGATTTATAATACATTTCATAAAAAGAATACATAAAACACTAAAAATAGAATTGTTTGGAGATATTTGATTTTAATATTCCTTTGTTGCTTTCTTTATTTAAGATTTTTTTTGTTTACTTATGTTACTATATATATATATTTTTGGCATTGTATGTCCTTAATTTTAAAGTCAAATTATACATTTTTAAGGTTCGGTTCAAGAGTTGTATATCCTATACTATGCGTTTGTGAATTTTGATTTGAGTATTTTATTATTGTAAATTTAGAGTTTTTTTTCTTGTACTTATATTTTTGGTGTTGTATTTATAAATATAAATATAACAATTACAAATAATAAAAGTTAATAACTATGAATTCCTCATTAAGAAAGTTTATTTTGTTTAATAATTTTTATTAATAAAGTCTAATTCAAATTTCATCTTTTCTAGTTTTATTAAATTTCCTTGTTTTAATTTTTTCCCTATTCTATCAAGGATTTAATAATTTTTATTTTATTAAGGATTCTAAATTTGTTCCAGTTAATAAAGTCAAATTTATTTTAATTATATGACCAATGAAAAGAATGGTTTTTCATTATCAATTATGATTATTAATATGTTCTATTTTCGTTCTCTCTCTCTCTCTCTCTCTCTCTCTCTCTCTCTATATATATATATATATATATATATATATATATATATATATATATATATATAACACTCCTCAAGTTTAGCTTGAATGGTTGTATATCTCACTAAGAAACACATATGTAGCACACAATTTGAGATTGAGACTGTTAAATTTTGAAAATGGTTTGGGAGTTTAACACTCCCCTTAAAGTAGAGATATTTATTTGGAGGTTTATCAGAAATAAGATTCTTGTAAGTAGTGTGTTAAGGAGTACTCTTTTGTTATCAAGAACCTGGAACCAATGCATATTCTCTTACAACGCGAGTTTTCTATGAGAGTTTGGTTCAGTTCCTCCCTTGCATACCCCCCGTGTATCTTCTTAAATCCTTTTATGGGACTGCATGTATCTGTTAAAAAATAATGGGACAAAAAGGAATTTGTCCTTGTATTCCAATGTATCTTTCTCTTGATGTGAACTATTTGAAAGGCCTATAAGAATAGAATTTTTGGTCATTTAGATCTCAATCTTGGTCTTGTTGCCACCAAAGGAGATAAAATGACCAATGAATTTCTGGAGGCTCACTTTAATTTGCAAAAAAAAAAAAAAAAACACTTTGGCCTACTCAGTATGATTAGAGAAGTAATTTAGCCACTAACATTTATAATGCATACTTTGAATATCTTTGTTGTAGGTTTCCAAAAAGTAGTATCTTCCACTTATGGCCTAGTGGCCTTGGCTCGAGATGAGAATGAGAAACTAATAGATGGTATATCTTGTTTCAAGGTCATTTGCACTCCCATCACTTTATAATTTTGACAATTAGATTTTCACATTTCAATCCTGATCGTTGACTTTTTTCCATTAAATAATTGATGTTAATATTAGTATTTTGCAGTATAATCTTCCAATACTAGAAGGCATACGTAATGAACGTGTCAAAATGCATGATACAATTCATAATTTTGCAACCTCACTTGCATCCAATCATTATCATATCTTTAATCTATCATATCACACTGAATTGGAAGAATGGCCAGAACCTACTAATTCCAGATTGCAACCCATAATTCTCATGATGACAAGACAGGGCACTATATAGTTAGACCAATAATTTGAGAATAAAAATTTAACTTGTGAAATTACCCCATGAAATCGAGAATGATGTTAATGAAGGAAGAGACAATCAATGTGTTGAATCTAGCTTGGGAGTTTGGTGAAGCAAACTTGTTTTGATGATTACAAACACAGTTAAAAGCTAACTCTTATCCAAGTTGGTGTGTAAAATTTTATAGTTACATCAATCTTTTTATTAAAGGCTTTTGGAAAAAGAGTTTTGGTAAAAACTCTAAGTATTCAAAGCTAACTGGTGTTGCTGCATTTCAACAAGCATTGGTACTTCATGAACGGACATTGAAGATTCTCAATGGGCATTGGAGCATCACTCGAGTATTAGTAAAGGTCTTTGGACCCCTTAACCAACGACTCTCTTAAGAGTCAACAAACATTGGATGTATCAAACACTTGAGCCTTTGAAGTTGATCTTGAATAATGGGCATTGCAATTTTGCAATGGGCATGGCTCATCGGTATCTTAATGAGCGTTGCATTTTCACAATAAGCGTTGGAGCAAGTGACTTAATGTGAACAAAACTCTCAAAGTTTCAACACGGGCATTGAATTTTTACCAATAGGCATTGGAAAAGCTCTCAAGCAAAGCTGAGGTTTTGGACCCTTCAATAGAGCACCTTCATATTTGCAATAAGCATTAAGATCTTTTAAACGAGCACTGGTAGCTTGCCAATATTCATTGAAATACTATAGAAAATCTTAAAAAAAGAGCATCAAGTTCACTTCCTCTCTAGAAACTTACAACGAGCATTGTCCATATCTCAACAGGAGTGAAAGTTGAATTCCAACAGGCATTGAGAAACTCCAACAATCGTTGAAGGAGTTTGTGACAAAAAAATTAAAAAAGTCAGAAGAGAAGTGTTTAGGCAAATCTATTTATATTAGTTAGTTTCAATGGGCATATCAATGAGATCAATGACCGTTGAAGGTGTATTCTCACTTAACAACAGGCATGGAAAATGTCCAATAGACGTGGAGTAACTGCTCTATGACATGGAGCTATAACTTTCTTTATAATGGTTACTTTCATATCTTTGCCTATAAAAAGGCCATTTGACAACAAACATAAGTAGAGAAAAACAACAAAAAGTAAGTATTTTTTATTGTGAAAGCGATCTTTGAATAAAACTTGTGAAACAAGTGTCATCTAGCTTCAAGGGAAGATCATTGCCAAAAGCTTACAAAAGTTATCTTTAAAACAAAGTTGAAAAACATGCTTTAAGACTTTTCTCAAAACTCTCCACCAAATCAAACATACCTTGTCAGTGTATTTTATACTATTTATTGCTTGAGTGAAAGTGTTTTTTCTCATCTTTTTAAGTTCTAAATTCTTTTGAGAAAGCTTTTGGTTAGGAGATCTTAAAAGATCTAAAACCATTCCTTGTGAAAGGTCTAATGTAGTACCTCTAAACTACTTTAGGAAACGATATTAGAAGCACCCGAAAGTCTACTTGTAAGGGCTTAGTAGTGCCTGGAAACTACTATTTTAAAGGTGGTTGATAGAACCTGTAAACTACCTGCATGGTGAAAGACTTTAATGGGAAAACTAAAGGAGGAGACGTAGATAGGATTATCTAAACCTCTATAAACTGATTGTCTCGATTTTTCACTATTTTAGCATATTTTTTTTAATTATTATTTCTTGCCATTGCTTTATTCAACCCCCTTCTAGGGCACCAAAGGACAATAATTTTTATTAGAGCTTGTCTCTTTATTTAAGCTTAAGTGCTTAGAGTAAAGATCATGGCAAATCAGGAGGAATCACAATCAATTCACAAGCCACCATTCTTCAAGGTGATGACTACGAGTATTAGAAAAACCGTATGAAGATTTTTCTAAATAGTGAAACCATAGGTCTATGGGACATTGTCAAAGAAGGAAGAAAAGTTCCAACTAAACTAGTTGGAGATGTGCATAAGAGTGAATGGACAATGAAAGAGAAGAAGGCAAATGTAAACAATAAATGAGTTATGCATGTTTTCTTCTGTGCAATCCACAAATCTCAATAAGTTAAGCTACAAATGTGTACTTCAGCAAAAGAAATTTGGGACACCTTACAAACTCAACATGAAGGTACCAATGAATTAAAGAGAAATCTAAAGAGTCCTTAAGTGAGCACTCCTATACAAATGATAGTGGCAATGATGATGAGCATGGGGTAAATCCCTTTGATTCTTATTCTAGAGATGAGCTATATTCAATTATCACCAAGCTGACCATGAAAGTTGAGACTTTCAATTCTAGCATCTCCTCTCTTAAGAAAGAGAATAAATCCTTAAAGGATTGTGCTAAGGGTCAAAAGACTCTGGCTAAGGAGGTTGAGTCTCTAACTGCTGAGAATTCTAAGCTCAAGTACAATCTTAACAAATTTACCAAAGGAAAGAAGAAATTAAACTCCATCCTTAAAATTCAAAGGAGCCCATACATTAAGCATAGATTAGGATATAATGCTTTTACCTCTACTGCTCTTTTTACTTCCAAGACAATCTTTGTTAGGGCTGAGGAAGTTAGTATGTTGAAACCAATGGAAATGCCAGAAGTTTCTAAGAAGGGAAATGCCAAGACCAATGACACAAATGCTAAGTCTTAACCTATTCACACATAACTGAGAGATGCTCCTCCTAGAGCAAACTATGCCTACATGTATCATTCTTACAAGCCTAAGAGGTAAAGTCTCCAAAGGCATAAAATAATAATGCTTATAGATATTCACCTTACATGAGAGCACCTCACATGAGAGTCACTATTAGACACTTAGCTCAAAGGAGTTACAAATCTCACAAGCACTATATGCATGCTCCACCTAAAAAATAGGACATTGGTGCACTTTAATGGTGAATCCTTTTACTGTGGTATTTATGGCCACATTATGTATAACTGCCTTTTTAGAAGGCACAATAAATAAATGGCTAGATTTAACCCTCTAGGACCTAAGAAGATTTGGGTACCTAAGACTTGATTCTCTTTATTTTGTAGATGTGCTTGAAATCCCAAGCTAGAAAGCAATAGTGATATCTTGACAGTGGATGTTCAAAGTACATGACAAGAGAAAGGGAGTTCTTCACTCAATTAGAAAAAACTGAAGGACTTGGGAATGTATCTTTAGAGACAATGGGAAAGCCAATCCTTGATAAAGTATTACTTATTGATGAACTCAAACACAATAGTGTAAATCAAATTTTTGACAAAGGTCTCAGAGTTATGTTTGAACCATAAACTTGTTATATGTCAAGGATGAGTGACAATAAAATTTTGTTCATTGGTAGGAGAATTCATAACATTTATTTCATTGATTTAAATTCTCTTATTAACCATAATGCAAAGTGTCTAATGTCTATAGTAGATGAAGGAAACCTGGCATAGGAGACTAGGACATATTAGCATATAATTCATCAACAAGTTGAAAAGGAGAAACTTAGTTGAAGGTTTGCCTGAAATCAAGTTTGCAAAGGAAGAAGTTTACGAAGCATGTCAAAAGGAAAAACAAGTAAGATATTCATTCAAAGCCAAGAACAAGGTAAGTTCATCTAGACCTTTGCAATTACTTCATATCGATTTGTTTGGACCTTTTAGAGTGTCTAGCTTGGGAGGCATGTGTTATGCATTTGTCATAGTAGATGACTATTCTAAGTACACTTGGGTGTTGTTCCTCCTTCAAAAGGATTCTTACCTTGATGCATTTAAGACCTTTGCCAAGAGAATTCAAAACCAAAAGGATTTGAAAATCTCTTTAATTTGAAGTGATCATGAAGGAGAGTTTGAGAATGATAAGTTCCATAACTTTTATGATGAGTATTGTATCTCACATAATTTCTCAACTCCTAGAACACCACAACAAATGTTGTAGTGGAAATGAAGAATAGAACTCTTCAAGAAATGGCTAAGACCATGTTGAATGAGTATAATCTTCCTATGTATTTTTGGGTTAAAGCTATAATACTTCTTATTATGTCGTGAATAAAGTCTTAGTTAGGCCCTTGTTGAAGAAAACTCCCTATGATTTATGAAACAATAAGAAGCTCAAGATTGTATATTTTAGAGTTTTTAGTTGTAAGTGTTTTATTCTTAACACTAAAGACAACCTTAGTAAGTTTGACTCCAAATCCGATGAAGGAATCTTCCTTGGATATTCTACTACTAATAAAAGGTATAGAGTCTTCAACAAAAGAGCACTTATTGTAGAAGAGTCTATACATGTTGTATTTGATAAATCTAATCCCACTTCTTCAAGAATAGAAGAAGTTGTTGATGATTTTGTAGATCTTATGAGTGAGCTGAAAATTAGAAAAGATGGGAAGCTTATGGACAAACTACAAGAGATGAAGAGTGAAGAAAATACTTATCAACCTCTTCCTACTCCAAATAAAGAACAAACTCAACTAGAAAGAGACTAGGTCTTTAAGAAAAATCATCTAAGAGTTCTCATCATTAGTGATCCTTTAAGTTAGATAACTACTAGATCATCAGTTACAAATGCATGCACCAATCTTGCTTTTGTTTTCCTTATTAAGCCTAAGACTATAGATGAGGTCATTAATGATGAACATTGGGTACTTGCTATGCAGGATGAACTCAATCAATTTAAGAGGAATAAAGTATGGACTTTAGTTCTTAGACCTCAAAAACATTCCATTATTAGAACTAAGTGGGTCTTTAGAAATAAGCTTGATGAGCATGGAACTATAGTTAGGAATAAGGCTCGGTAAGTTGCCAAAGGCTATAACTAAGAAGAGGGAATTGATTTTGATGAAACCTTTGCACAAGTTGCAAGATTGGAAGCCATTAGGATTTTGCAAGTATTTGTATCTCATATGAATTTTAAATTATATCAAATGGATGTCAAGAGTGCTTTTCTTAATGGTTATATTGATGAAGAAGTATATATTAGACAACCCCTTGGTTTTGAAAGCCATTGCTTTCCTAATCATGTGTTCAAGCTCACCAAAGCCTTATATGGCTTAAAGTAAGCTATAAGAGCTTGGTATGAAAGGTTGAGCAACTTTTTTTGTAAAGAAAGGGTTTTCTAAAAGGTAGTAGAAACAACACTCTTCTCTAAAGAGAAGAATGAAGACTTATTACTTTTGTAAATATATATAGATGATATCATTTTTAGTGCCACTAATGTTTGCTTATGTGAAGATTTCTCTAAAGTAATGAAAAGTGAATTTGAGATGAGTGTGATAGGAAAGCTCAAGTTCTTTCTCAGATTATAAATCAAATAACAGAAAGAAGGAATCTTCATCAATTAAGCCAACCACACAAGGGAACTAAAACAAATATTTGACATGAAGAACAACGAAGCATATAAAACTCAAACAAGCACCAACATCAAGTTAAACACAGATGAACATGGTAAGGTTGTGGATCAAAAGTTGTACGGAGGTCAGATTGGTAGTTTTCTCTATCTAACAACATCTAGGCCTGATATTATATTTAGTGTATGCTTATGTGCTAGATATCAGTCTAATCCAAATGAGACTCATTTGCATGCTATAAAAACATACATAAATACCTTATTGGTATTCCTAACTTAGGACTTTAGTATCCTAAGAGTTCTTTATTTGAGTTGAATGCATTTTTAAATGTTAATTTCGCTAGGTGTACCTTTGATAGAAAAAGTAGTTTAGGCACATATCAATTCCTTGGTTAAAGTTTAGTGTATTAGAGTAATAAAAAGCAAAATTCAGTTGTTTTGTCAACTGCTGAAGTAGAATATGTAATGGCAGGTCTTTGTTATGCTCAAATGTTATGGATGAAGCAACAACATCTTGATTACAAGGTTATGATAAATCAAGTTGCCATCAAGTGTGACAACACTAGTGCCATCAATCTGTCTAGGAATCCCATTCAACATTTTAGGTGTAAGTCTATAGATATAAGACATCACTTTCTTAGGGACCATGCTAATAAAGGTGATGTTGTATTAGAATTTATTGATACTAACAATCAATTAGCAGATATTTTCACTAAATCTCTTTATGATGAAAGGATGTAATTCATCAAAAGAGAACTTGGAATGAATGATGGAAGTACATTGAATTAAATTCAACAGGTTCTTCTATTTCACCTTTGTTGATTCATGCATATTGATTGATTGATGATTGATATATTGCTTGAAATGATTACCATTAAAGTCTTTAGACTCTATAAGCTAAAAATTTTAATTGTGTATTATCTTGATCAAAGGTCCCTATATTAATTGAATTCATGACTATATCATTGAGTTTAATTAATAATTTACATCATCTAAGTTCACAAAATGATTGCATATTTGAAATATTTGTTTTAAACTTAGTTTTGTTTTGGAAAATTTAGCCAATGGTCATTACTTGTTTCCCAATGATTGTTGCGTTATTGGTGAGTTCCACATTTTAGCTTCTGTATGTCCTCATGATTGTTGTGTTTTACAATGATCATTATTCTTCACCTAATAGGCATTGCGAACAACTACTATCGTTGGATGAAGAAAACTTGCTTAATCAAGCTAACGATCATGTCTAACAGCCGTTGAACACTCCCAACTATCATTTATTTTAAAATTCAAAGAGAGCTCACTAAACTTCTATATAAACCCCTTAAACCCTGAAGTTGGCTTACTTTATACTTTTATTATGCTTTCGACTCTCTCTCTCTCTCTCTCTCTTTATTTGTTGTTATTATTTCATTTGTATTCTTACTTGCATCATCCTTAAACAAATATCTAAATGGCACCCAAACCTGAGTCAACTAAGAGATACAAATAACCAGCAAGAAAAAACCCTCGACCCTCTTACTCAA
Organism: Omphalea diandra; assembly: GCA_949677035.1. Taxonomy (NCBI): domain Eukaryota; kingdom Viridiplantae; phylum Streptophyta; class Magnoliopsida; order Malpighiales; family Euphorbiaceae; genus Omphalea; species Omphalea diandra. Next base: position 4,688 of record CATIWR010040058.1, on the reverse strand, counting down.
GCTCAGAGATAGAGGAAAATTTACCCTTAATGCTTGTACAATAGAAGAAAATGACATCTGAACCCTCTTTTACACCACAAGCCTAAAAAAAAAATCCAAACCTGGCCTAAAATCAAAAGGAAAAGAGAAGGAAATAGAAATAGGGCAAACCTTTCTCATTGTTCAGAAATTCCATCTTAAAATAAAGAAGGAAAAGTTATTGTTACTTAAAATACTTAAAAGACAACTTGGGGGAGGTAAATTCTTCGAATGGGGCGACCTTCAAAGGTAAGGATTAACAGAACAAGTAGAGTACTTAATGGTAGGGATAGGATGGAAACTCTTTTGTCATATAAAAGAGCCCCATCTGGATCTCACAATAGAATTTCTCAACACATTAAAAGTTGTGAAAAGTGATTGCATTCATATGCATAAGAAGGTACAATCAATTTTAGACTTTTTAGCAAGAAATACACTTTAAGGTCGAATGAACTAGCGAAATGCTTTGATGCCAACACAACTGAAATAATAGAGCCTCCTCCTATTTTTAAAGTAGATGTAAATCAATTTTGAAAGTCAATAATGGATGGGAAGAGAAATTACAATAGTAAGAACAACAAGGCATCAAAGATAAAAAGCCAAGCCTTGACAATAGCTCACCATTTCATTACTTGGAACATTAACGAGAGAGCTCAATCTAAAGGGCAACTGCACCATCACAACCTTATTCTATCTCTAGTGCATGAAGCACAAGCAAAGGATCAATATAACTTTATTCTTAATGTAAAGGATTGATGGTCAAATAGATAAAGGTAATGAATTCGTGATGGGTCATTACATTACCAAAATTGCCAAGTATGTAAAGGCAATTCCCCCAACAGAGGAAGAACTTGAAGAAAAGAACATTGTGTTGGAAAAATTGCCATACAATGAATCAATAAGTGAAAAGATGCTTTTGAGCATGGGGATCCTTTAATGACTAAACATTGGCCTAATCAAGAGAATACCAGAAGAAGGAGAGAGCCATGAATAAAAACAAGATGATGAAGATGTTGAGGAAGCTATCATAATAGGGTTTGCTCCTGTTAAAGGGACTGGAACTAGTGTTCTTGCTCCTAATACACCTTTCTTTAACTTTGAAAAAAAGAACCTTAAGCAATTGGTAACCATTTCCAGTACAACTTAACAGGTTGAGTCCTTTACTATCTCTCTTCACCAAAAGGAGCAAAAACTCTAAAGAGACATAAAGGATGTCAACCAGACCTTAGATTGGATAGTGAAAGGTTTAAATTTATAACCTAGAACTCTAACCACTCTAACAGAGTCAGATGCAGTAGCTGAGCCCAAGGATAAACCCTAGAACCATCCTAGGATCTTCACCTCTAATAATCCCTTCCATCTCATGTTGCATATTTTGTCTTTGTTTCATCTTTTTATCTTTGTTTTCTAAAAAATAGTTAATGTAAGGGATAATATGCTTAATGTTATAAATATATTCTCTTTTTTACGTATACTATCATTTGAATTCCATTTCCTTTGTTATTATTATACTTATATGTCTCTTTTTAATAATGACAAAAGGGGAGAAGAAAAAAAAAGCAAGATTAAAAGTAAATAAATTAGGGGGAGAAGGTATGAGAAAGCAAGCCAAGGTAAAGAAGAAGGTATATTAACATTAAAAAAATAAGGAAAATGTTTGTCACAGTACAAAAGGGGAGTAATATGATATATTTTAACTTATACACTTGAATTTGAATCACATTATTTAGTAGTTTGTTATACTTAAAGATTATATGATGTACATTTCTCACCTTTTGCAAGATTGTTAACCTTGATAGGTTGTTTGTCATCATCAAAAAAGGAGAGAATGTTTAACCTAGCTTAGGAGTTTGGTGAGCCAATCTTGTTTTGATGATTACAAACACATCTAAAAGCTAAATCTTGCCAAGTTGGTGTGTAAAATCTTGCAGGTACATTAATCTTTTTATCAAAGGCTTTTAGAAAAAGAGTTTTGGTAAAAACTCTTAAGTATTCAAAGCCAACAGGTTTTATTGCATTTCAACAGGTGTTGGTACTTCATAATGGATGTTAAAGATTCTCAACAGGCATTGGAGCATCACCCGTGTATGAGTAAAGGTCTCTGAATCCCTTAACCAATAACTCTCTTAAAAGTCAACAGGCATTGGATGTATCAAACACTTGAGCCTTGGAAATTGATCTTCAATAACGGGTGTAACTCAACTGGTATTGTATTTTCACAATAGGCGTTGGACCAAGTGACTTGATGTGAACATAACTCTCAAAGTCTTGACATAAGCATTAGATTTTTGCTAATGGGCATTAGAAATCTCCAAGGCAGTGCTAAAGGCTCTGGACCCTCCAACAAGGCATCTTCATATTTGCAATAGGCATTGAAATCTTTCTCTACGAGTATTGAAAGCTTGCCCACAGTTGAGGAAACACTATAGAAAATCTTGAAAAATAGACCATCAAGTTCACTTGCCCTTGGAAACTTACAACGGGTATTGTCTATATCTCAATAAGAGTTGAAGTTGAATTTCAACAAGTGTTGAGAAGCTCTAATAGTCGTTGAAGGAAGTAATGACTAGAAAATTAAGAAAGTCAGAAGATGAGAGTTTAGGCAAATTTCTATCTAATAGCTAGTTTCAACGGGCATTTCAATGAGATCAATGACCGTTAAAGTTGTATTCTCCTCCAACAATAGGTGTAGAGACTTGCCAATAGGCGTGAAGTGACTACTCTATGACATGGAGTGACAACCTTCTTTCTAATGGCTAGTTCTGCATTTGTGCCTATAAAAGGACCCTTTTACAACAAACATAAGTAAAGAAACATAGTAAAAAAAAAATCATATTTTTTATAGTGAAAGAAATCTTTGAATAAAAGGTGTGAAACAAGTGTGATTAGCTTCAAGGGATGACCATTTTCAAAAGCTTGTAAAAGTTATCTTCAAAATAAAGTTGAAGAATAAGTTTTAAGACTTCTCTTAAAACTCTCTACCAAATCAAGCATATCTTGTGAGTGTATTTTATATTGTTTATTGCTTGAGTAAGAATGCTTTTTCTCATCTTTTTAAGTTGTAAATTCTTTTGAGAAAGCTTTTAGTTAGGAGATCTTAGAAGATCTAAAACCATTCTTTGTAAAATGTCTAAAGTAGTACCTGCAAACTACTTTGGAAAACGATTTTAGTAGCACTTGAAAGTCTAATTGTAATGGTTTGGTAGTGTCTGGAAACTACTATTATAAATATGGTTGATAACACCTGTAAGCTATTTGGATAGTGAAAGGCTTTAGTAGGAAAACTAAAAGAGAGGATGCAAGCAGGATTGTGCCAAACCTCTATAAACTGATTGTCTTGATTCTTCATTATTTTTTCCCATTTTTTTTAATTGTTTTAACTTGCATTGCTGTATTTAACCCCCTTTCTTAGGCACCAATGGACAACACAATGATCCTTGAATGGTTTTAATGGTATGGGTAAATCTCTGCAAACACAAACGTAAGTTGATTGGCTGTAATTTATCCCAGCTTATGAAATCTATAATTACTTACAAATGCGGAGGAGCAAATTTCTATCTTTTACCCACTTCTCAATCAATTACAAAGAAATATAAGAAAATGGTATATTTGAAGGCAAATGAATAATGGGTTTGGAGAAAATAATGAAAAGATATGGCAGGTATTGATTAATAGTGATGGAAAAAGGTACTCTAAGTGTAACATCCCTATCCACATTCATTGGCATTTTCACATGAACACATTCATTGCACAAATGATATGAAATCCCACATGAACATATGCATTGGATAAATGATCATTTAGTCATGCGATTTGTAGAAGCATGACAATGACACTTGGACCATTATATTTGGGACACTTGAACATATATGTAGTGTTTGTATAGTTGCATGACAAATTATCTTATGTTATGTGCATGTTATAACATCATAAATAATGGTGTTATAGAGCTTATTTAAGAGTATAAGGAGTATTTAAGGATTGAGAGATGGATGGAGGTGCTTAAGGAGTGAAGAAGAGGGACTAAAAGAGGAAAAGTGAACTTCCAACCAATGGAAATGAAACACCATGATTTTATATTGTTATAATATGTTTATATCTGATAATTAGGGTCAGAATTAAAAGGAAAAACCGTGAGTTACACCAGAAACAAAGAGAGAGCTAAGGAAGAAGAAGAAGAAGAAGAAGAAGAAGAAGAAGAGAGGGAGAAGAGTGAGCTGTCTAAGGTTTTCTAATTTTGGGATAATAGGTAAGTTAATTTATCTTTTTCTTAACTGAAATTAACCTCTAATGACATGTTAATCATGAATGGTTAGCGAGAATTATGGAGTAATTGAGGTAGAGCTCTTCGATGGAAGTTGCAATCTAAGAGAACAAGATCTGATTATGTTAGTTTTGCTGTCAGAGTAGAATTTTGTAACCATGATTTCATAACCCTAGAAGAGAAATTAGGGAAAGTGTAAAATATAAAAGTTGTAGCTTTATGTCTCATATAAATACAAATGAAACAGTTTCGCTTGATTTGGTGTGTATGAGGAGATATGACTCCTTCAGTAGGACTGGGTCAAATCCAGACCGAGATGATCTCAGTCTTCTATTTTCTTATATTTTGATGGCCTTATGTTCTGATTTTGACAAATCATAAAACATGAAATTTGTAGGGCTATGTC
>CATIWR010040057.1:0-14720 GCA_949677035.1 Omphalea diandra | reverse complement strand
ATATATTTTATATAAATATATAAAATACACATATATTAATATATATATATATATATATATATATATATATATATATATATATATATATATATATTCGATTCTTTGGTACAGTTTGATTTTAGTTTAATTCGGTTCATTTCTCAATTTAATATACCATTAAATGACCAATACTATCTTAAAATTAATTTTCAATTTGATTTTGGTTAGGTCTCAACGAAAACATTATAAAATATATAAATTGATTTTCAGTTAGGTCTCAATGAAACCATTATAAAATATATGCTAATATTACAAAATGTGTTAAGAAATATTTTTTTATGTAAAATGATAATATCACAAAATATATCCTTATATTAAAAAAATATGTCAAAAAAGATTTTTATATACAATGATCATGTATAATAATTAATTTACCCATTTTACAAAATAGACTATCAAATTACACAATATTTGTCAAAACAAGATTTTTATGTAAAATGACAATATTACAAAATATATTTGATATCACAGAATATATTCTGATATTACAAAAAATATGTCAAGACACAATTTTTATGTAAAGTGATGATATTTCTCTCATTTTTTTTAAAAAAAAATCTATGAAGTTACTTAATAAGTACAATAACTATGATTATTTTATAATTTAGTTTAATATTCTGTATATTTTCTTTATTACAAAGTATTCATCACTTATTTAACTTTTTTGTAATTTTATTATTTTTTAATAAAAATATTAAGGATTAAGTAAAACACTTTTTTTTATCATTTTAATTTTATAAAATAAATTTTTATATTACAAAATATTTGTCAATATATAATTTTATGTAAAATTATAATATTTCAAGATTGATGTATTGACTTTGCATAATAATCTAAAAAATTACTTCATAATTATAATACCTCTCATTATTTTGTAATTTTGTATAGTATTATATATATTTCTCTTTATTACAATATATTCTACACTTCTTTAATTTTTTATAATTTTTATTTTTTATTAAAATAAGAAGCATTATATAATTATTCAATTTTTCTTAACATATTTAATTTTATAAAATATAGTCTAGTATTACAAAATAGATTCTTATATTACAAAATATTTATCAAAACACTATTTTTATGTAAAATACTGACATTTCAAAGTTGATTTATACCAATTTTACAAAATAATCTATTTATTGATTTAATTAACTCTAATTATTTTATAATTTAATACAGTACTGTAGACATTTCTCTTTATTATAATATCTTTTACACTTCTTAAACTTTTTTGTAATTTTTATTTTTTTTAGTAAAAATAAGAAGTATTATTTAATTAAGTACTTTTTCTACCATATTTTATTTTATAAAATATATCTGATATTGCAAAATATATGTCAAGACATGATTTTAAAGTAAAGTGGATATATTTCAAAGTTGATTTATTTACTTTTTTATTACTCTAACTTTAGCACTTTTTATATGGTTTAATAAAATGAAAACAAAGATATACATTACAAAAAGAAATAATATATAATTATTTATGTAAGTAATATAAAAAATTAATTTTATTAATAAAATTAATTTTATTTTAATAATAAAATTATTTAATAAAATAAAAATAAAATTTCATGGTGACATGGTGATTATGGCTTTTTCAAAAAATTTATTTATTTTTGAAAATTCAATATATATGATTTAAATTTAATTTTAAAATAAAATATTCACTCTCATAATTTAATTAATTTGGTTTTATCCAAATTCCAACTCATAATTAATACTGTGAAAAAACTTATTATTATCTTAAAGACAATTTTTTAAATAATAAAATTCAATATCATATAAAGTTTTAATTTTTATTTATTTATTTTCAGGGTTGAATATTACAATTTTAATAGCCCTCTTGATGTGTAATTTAATATGAGATCTTATAAATTTAAGAAATAATACTGAATTAAGGATAAAATTCATACAATATTCTAAGATCCCATATTAAAAACACATGTCAAAAAAGCTAATTGATTTAGTGCATACATCTAATATTTAAGAATGAACATAATTTTTATTTCTTTTAAAAGCTTCAATGTATTAAAAAGGAAAAAACTAATATCATGTTTTTCCATAATATACAAGGTCAAGGGTGACATCCTTCTTTCCCTTCACAAAAAAGTTAGAAATGAAAAATGTCACAGAAAGTAAGAGTACCTTCAGGAATCTCATAACCATATTGCCTGAGGAGCCTAAAGCTGAAAGCAAAGGGCAACTTCTATTTATTTAAAACAAATTATTTATTTTTAACAAAATACATAGTTATAATTTTTAAAATAAATAGAAATCCAATAAATTATATTCATTGCTATATATTATATATAGATTATAGAATAATTATCAATTAAAATAAAAGTTTTAATTTAGTAAAAATATTTAATTTCCAGTAATTTAAATTTTAATTGGGTAAATGAGTGAGTATGAATTAAATAAAATTAAGTGAGTATGAACATCCATATAAATATTAAATGGGTCATAATAAAAAAATTGTTTATCACTCTACCCATTTTGATCAATCCATACTCACCCACTCTAACCCACCCATTAACCACTCTAGCGACGGCTTTTGTGTGATGCCTAGCGAAGTTAGGAGCGAAGCAAAAAGTTTGAGAATTGCTAAACCACTGGCACCGCCTGATATTTTTGTTAGAGCTTTTTCAGCCAAACAATCAAGAGCTCATCTCTCCAGCACTACAAACCATCCTCACATTACACTCTTCATAAATCAAATAGTCAATGATAATATAGCAACCATTGACATATATATATGTATATGTCTTAAGGAGAGCAATACTTTTATCCACCTTCAATATGGTTTTCTTTTTGTTACACTGTCAGCAGTTGTAATATCTGATAAACCATATTAAAGCAACAGCATGCTTTTCCATGAATTCATGGAATCTCACTTTAGCACATTGAAAACATGCACACATAACAAAAAATAGATAAAAATGCTAATATCGAATATATACCTATTTGACAAGATTGGAAACAAAGTAGTCAATCAGAGGTGGTAAAACCATTCGTGCTACATCTGTCTACTTTCTAAACACTTCCATATTTTCTTCAGTTCTCTGATAATTAAGATTACAGTTTAGTTCTGAATTTTTCTTGCCAAGCCCTGGAATACGTCAATTGAAAACCTGATTGCCCGTGGAGATGTAGACGTTTTTTTGTTAAAATCATAACAGAACAGATAATAAATATAAATTCAAATTCTACACACCTATAACCTGCATATGCTTGAGTTGGTCACCTTCCTTCATTTCAGCACTTCTTCTCCATTACCAAATTGCACAACAAAATTCTACTTTCCTCACCCATCCAACGTCTTTCTTGCCCATACCACATCATTTAACTGACCACAATCTGAAGCTTTCTAGCATAATTTTGACAACTATCAATATTGCCACTTTCCTGAACTCGACTACAGAGAATTTGTTCAGCTTTTCAATATTATTTCTTTCTCAGATAATTCACATCTTCATACGATTCATTATCTAATTGGTTAAAAGATTGATTTAAAATATTCACTCAATGAAACAATTTAAAGTGATCATTAATTATAATTGGCATTAAATTTTTTAAGAATCACTAATCTATCGAAAAGATGATCAAATTTCAACATAATTTTTTATTGAATTTTAGTCAAATAAACTTGAATTAACAAATGAAAGATAAAACTAGAGACACATCCAACTTCAATACTTACCAAATTTACATATTATACCCCTGTTTTTGAAGAGAAAAATAAGAATACAATCAAAATTAGAAATACTCAATTCTATATAAAATGATAGAAAGGCTTTATTTTTCACTTACAATAAATGAAACATTGCCATTTTTATTCACAAAAATATAATTTGGCATCAATTCTTCTCATTCAATCCCATGTAGAAACCATGAAATCTATCACAGAGAACATTAAAAAAAAAAAAAATTTCACTAACATTTACGTCTTTGCACATATCAGAATAGACAAATAGTACTTCAAGGCATGTTGACAGGGTACATAGCCATAGGCATACAGGGAATTCTGTATCGAATAACAGGAGTTGGAACTACACGATGGATCTTTGGCAGACAGTGCATAAACCCTTCTTCTAAATGTACTGGTGCATTAATCTTGTTGCCGATTCCATACAGGAAGCCGACGTATCTCAATTCCTCAAGCTGATACACCGACTTCATCTTAGCAAACGCAGTGGACGTCAATAGACTATCTGATGCAGCTTGATGAGCGCCGCCAACTCGTTCAACCCCCAGAATATTAGCCAATTTCTCCAACCCTAGTTCACCTTTGCATAGGTCATCGCACAATCTTGCCATATACTTCAAATCAATGATGGCCCCTCCGAACACATTAGCAACAACTCTGTTAAAATCAAGAATAGAACCAGGCAGTGGTTTTCTTGTTACCAACTTGACCATATGAGCTAAGTCATATAGGCCATGGAAAGTAACCCATTGCAAATTTCTATGCCTGCCCAAAACGTACCTAAACATCTCGGAAAATAGAAACATATCAACACCATTGTTTCGCAATTTTCCAAAATCAATTCCATTCTTACTCAAGAACTCCACAGATTCATCAACATAAATCTCGTTCTCCACATCGAATGCGAAATTAAACTGCCATGTTCCACCGACAAAGCCTTTTTTGTCCGACAACGTCACGCCTAGTTGAATCAGTTTCGTAGCGTCCACGTTGTACTTCAAATCGAAATACCTTTGGATTTCGTGAGCATGTCTAGGAGTGTTTCGAAGGACTCCGGGAAACTCAGTGTCAATAGACACAACTGGGTAATGATGCAAAGCTGCATCCATTTTCTTAAGCTCTTCCATGAAGTTGGAACTCCATACATCATTCTTAATCGCCATGCTGGTTGAAAGAAGAAGAACTCGAGAGGATGTGTTGGTCTGTGGAGAGTAGGTGTTTAGTATTTATATATTACTTGTTGGATTTGGATTTGCTGTCACGGAAAGGGTGCTTGCTACTCAAGTTTTGTGAACTTGAGTTTTAAAAGGAGAACACAACTGAACCACCGGCTAAAGTGGTAATTTTTTTTTTATATAAAAAACTTCCCTCGCGCCGCGCCACATTGACCGCCACCTCCCAGACAGCGCCGTCGTCGTCTCGTTCCAATCACCGGTCCACGCCATATTGAATTTGATGATGCTGTTAAAGGATCTGTTATTGGATAGTGAAGTGAATGGTTCGTAGGGTTTTCATTGCTTGGAGGCATTAATTCAGCGTTGCTGAGATTCAAGTGGTGGAATTAGAGCTCGTGTGCTGTTAAATTTGGGTCAGTTGGTCGGGTTCTTGTCTAGTGACGATGATAACAAGTGTGGGGTTTCGAAGAAAGTTTTTGGTTTGGGCGAAGTGAAGACTGAGAGTAGAAGGTATGATAAATCATCTTTTGAGGAAACTTCTTCAATGTGTATATTCAGCCTTACTTTAGATGGTGAAGTTTCATGAGTGATCTCTAATTTTACCATTTTCTACTGCTTAGCGAGCTATTTGAGCTTGATCTCTAATTTTACCATTTTCTACTGCTTAGCTAGATATTTGAGCCTTCTTTTCTTGAAAAACACCAATTGATACTGCTTCATTAGGGTCACTCTATGTGTCTGCCACTTATCTTTCTCCCATCTCAATTTCTAGTATTCTAGCTTGGCATTTCTTATTCGTAAACCATTCAAGCAATTTGTGAGCCTTGTAACTTATGTATCAGGCTTTATTTTCTTGAACATTTGGGTTTTTGATGCACGTAGACCCTGCTTCTTTGACTCTGTTTTCATGGGTTCTATAGTATCACCTAAATCCGCTCTACTCGGCAGAAACTGCAGCTCCCTAAGGGAGTCAATATTAGAGGATTAGGTTGGGCTCGTAGCATCTTTCTCCTTGTCAGTCGGTCTTCATTGCCCTCCTTGTCATTCTCTTTGCCCACTTCATTCAACTCCAATGTTAGTCTAGGAATTCCCAAGGACTAAACTTTTATGATGGCTTTGTGCCCCCAATTTACATGTCTAATGAAACCTATTCCTTTGAATACTCTAGACGTACAACCATTATCATGTAAGCTATTTGTGGAACGCTCCGTTAGTTTATTAGCACCGAGGCTAACACCAATAAAATACTGTCTGGAATGCCAATCAACAAATAAAAGGAGAATAACAACCAAGACCCCCTACTTCTCTCAGAGTTCCAATCAACAAATAAGAGGAGAATAACAACCAAGACGCCCTACTTCTCTAAGAGTTTAAATTAATGAGAATAAACTAAAAGCAAGGTTAAATTAATGAGAAGAAACTAAAAGCAAGGTTAAGTACTTAGAAGTAGTGTTACACCAGTGAGACTCGAGTGCGGGTGAGCTAATTAATTTTTATCTAATGGATGAACATTGACTTACGCATAGAATTGATCTTTTAATTTTTCATATTTACAAAAAAAAAAAACTTTTAACTATTGTTTTTTTTAAAATAATAAAAGATATTTTCATTCATAAATAGTAATACAATATCTATAAAAGAAAAAAATCTTATGATCTAGAGTATCAATATGAATTTGATCCTCAACACAATTAATATCTTCATATTTACTTATCTTTGAAATCACGGTTTTATTTCACTATAAATTTTCTTCGATACTCTGTATCTTTATCAATTATGTAGATTTCCATTAGATATGGTACTATAGTGTGATGTGGATTGAAATTTATGTAGCACGCTATAACATATTTAAGAAATGATACTCAATAATATATTATCATATATTAATAAACAATCAATTTTAAACCACTAAAACTCTAAAAAAATATAAAATAATAATACTAAAATAAAAACTCTAAAAAATGGACAAAATAAAAGAAGACTAACAAATAAAATAAAAATAATTCACTTTAATCAAGAAAATAAAGAGAAAATAAGTTTGCCGCAGATAAAATATACCGTAGTAACCCCAAAACACTAAAATGAATGAATTGTTTTTAAAGAAAATAAGTGGTTAAGATTTTTTTTGAGATGTTTTTTTTTTAACTGTAGTTGATACATCAATCAAAATTAATTCTCTTTTAAAACAATTTTAAGTACATTTCTACAGTGGCATAAAAAAAAATGCTTTTGCTGTCTATAAAAGGAACATAGTAAGTTAGCATAAATCAAAACTATCAAATCAAGCTAGGTCATATATTTTTTTTTGTTTATTATTAAATATAATTTTTCACAAAGAAGTCCTAAACATTTTCTCTCTCTATATATATATATTTGGTTTATATTATTCGATATTCTTATATTTTTTTGAGTAAAAGTCTAATCCGAATTTGAGCATGATTGGATTATATGAGCGGCAAAACCCTTATGACATATTTTTAAAATAATTTTTTAATTTATAATTAAAATACTTTTTAATTTTCAAAACACTTTCTATATTATAATTTTTAAACTTGCATGTGTACATACAAGATGATGCATAAAGTCTCACATTGAAAAATATTACGCTTCAAGCTGCCTAATTGGAGATTAGTGTTTTGCAAATCAAATTCAATCAATGAATTAGATTAACTAAATTAAAAATCAGATCACTAATCAATTTGATTACTTTTAAATTATTTTTTATTTTAAATTATTATAAATATATTTTTATTTTTAAAGTTTATTTTTAAATTTTATTTATTATTAAATAAAATAAATTAGATCGACCAAACAAACTAATTGGAAAACATATTAATTATGGTTTTAAAAATAGTGCTAGAGCTACCCTCCTCTCAAACGTATTTAATGCTTTTACTTGAGAAAAAGAAGAATTTATATTATATTGCCAGCACCTAAACGTAATGACACTTCCACAAATTTTTCTTATAAATTAGTTATAGTTTGGCATTCTAGCCATATAACCAAGTAAAATGGCAAATCTACTTGTAATTTCATCATTAGCATTACTCTGATTTTTGTCTCCTCTCGTCATGCAGGTGACATCGTTATGCATTAGGGCCAAAATGGCAACGAAGGCAGCTTAACTGAAACTTGTGCTTCAGGCAATTATGCCATTGTGAACATGGCTTTTCTGGCCACATTCGGCAATGGACAGACCCCAACCTTGCTGGCCACCACGATCCTAGCTCTAATGGGTGCACCGGTTTAAGCGATGAAATTAAAGCTTGTCAAAATCAAGGTATTAAGGTTATGCTCTCAATCGGAGGTGGCGCTGGAGGCCACTCCCTTTCCTCCGCGGATGATGCTAGGTAATTAATCAACCATAACTTCTTCTATTTATATAAACTACCATATTAACTTGTATTTCAGTGAAAAATAGTAACATAATTAATTATGTGGGCTTATGCAGGCAATTTGCTAACTACTTATGGAACAATTATCTTGGGGGTCAATCTAGCACTCGTCCACTAGGCGATGCAGTGTTGATGGAATTGATTTTGACATTGGAGGTGGTACAACTCAAAATTATAGTGATTTGATTTCATTTAGTCTAATTATTCTAAGCAGCCTTCAAGCAAAATTTTCCAAATAACTACCTTCGCACTTCCAATTTCCATCCCCACCCCCACCCTCCGGCTCACCAAATTAGATTCGCAGTGGTGGTTAGGACTGTCCATCAAAGCATGCAAAAGTCTAAGAAAAATATTTGCCTCCACTTTATAAATAATGTAGGAACATAATTTTATTATTTTCATATTTTTAAATATAAAATATCTATTATTTTACATTTATATATAATTAATTATTAATTTAATATTAATACATTTTGATAAATAATTGTGGTGTTAAATTTATACCACAGAGAAATTAATTATAATTTTATTTACAGGGTTGTTTGTTTGTCCAACGTGCAAGTTACATGGAAGGTGGTCGGTTTTGGTCGGTGGCCGGTAGCTAGGAGTATAATTATTACGTAAGTATGCATTGACAAATTGGGAATTTTATAGGTCACTAAATCTAAAAAAAAAAAAAAAAGAAAAAGAAAAAGAAAAAAAATTATATGATGGGGCCGAGCACATCTTACCAGAAAGTTAGGATTGTGATAGCTTATGTAAATAGGGTCAGTGTCCATATATTAATTATAATCTTTTCTTTTTCAAGTGTTAGTTATTGCCCAAAAAAAAAAAGTTATAACTTGGAAATCACAATCATCTTTTGCCAATCTAGTTGATCCAAAATTAATTATTTTTCCTTTTATAATTAAAGAAAACATATTTCAAAATTATTAAAGGTTTTGACAACATATAGCTCAAAATAATGTTATTTTATTTTTTTAATAAAAATATTCTCGAATTAATTCACTCATAAATTTAAAATTAAAATTTTCCTTATTATGAGAGTGCACCCTTAGTGCATTTAGATATATTAATTATTTATAAGTGCTTATCCTAAAAATCAAACTCAACATTAATGAAAAATAATTTTTTAATCACTTGAATTAATCATTAAAGTTAATTTTAAATTTATTGAGTGTAAATATTAACATTACTTTTAAATTAGAATTGTTAAAGTTAAAATTGAAGGTCGGACATTAAAATTGAGGGGAACATATTTTTTCAGACAAGACATTAAAATTGAAGGTCGGACAACTGACAGACTAGTTAGGCAACATTGACAGAGATCCCACAACCGAATATTCTAGAAAGATTTCTCTTCAGCAACATGAATTTTCTATGACAGATTCCTATCTCACATAAATTCAGTATTTTACCATTTTGTCAAAGAATATTAGGACAATTTTGTCATATTCTTATTTCAATGCAAATGGTTCTATTTTCCTTTTATATTATATGTTTGTCATTCTCACATAATTTTTTTATATAGAATTTCAATCCATTAATATATTTATAATAAGGGTTGAATTTTGCGTTATTGGGAATATCCCATTATAATAGATTAAAAAAATCAATAATTATATTTTAAGTAAATTATTAAACCGCCTGAATTCTGTCACTATATATTATTTTATTTTTATCTTTAAATATATATTTAAATATTCATATGAATTTTTTTTTACAATTTTATGTTTCATAAATCTTTTTATTTTTAATCTTCAATAATTTTTTTCCTTTAACTTGAATCTTAGATTTCATTTGTTTCATAAAAATAACTTATTTTTAAAAAATAATTTCTTAAAAAATAACTTATTTTCTTGTTGTTTGTTGTTCATAAAAAATCATAAGAAAATTATTTTATGGCGTTTGACTTGTTTTGAAATATATTATTTTTTTCATAAAAAAGACTATTCAAATATTGAAATGCATATTTTATATTTTTAATTTATAATTGAATATAAAAATACACAAAAATTATAAAGTTAAAAATTTTTCCATGATTCAGTGACCAATGTTGGTCACCAGTCGTCGATAGTGACCAACGGTCACTGCCGTTGTTTTTTATATTAACCGGCATATATTTGATTAGTTTTTATATAATATTTTTTTATTTTTATAAGTGTGTAAAATTTTTGAAAAAAGATTTTTTATTTTTAAAACAGAAAGTCATTTTTTTAGAAAATGATTTAGCTTTTTATCAAGAAAATATTATCTGTTGATTGATTTTTTTTTAAAGGTATCAAATAGAAAAAATATTTTCCAAAAAATAATTTTCATAAAATAAAATAAAGCTCTAATTTATTAACCTTGAAAATAAATTCATCATTTGATAAACAAAATATTTTCAAATTCTTCAAATACCAATTACCTTCCCTCACTCTTAGCTGTTCCTGGAGTGGCTTCTCATAGAAATTAAACTATATGACTTTGGAAACAAGCGAATTAAGAAAATACTAATTATGAGTGATAATAAAAAATATCTAACAGAATTTTTTTTAAAAAAAATATAAAGATAATCATGCCACTAAAAGAGCATGCATTAGAAGAATGAAGGAATTAATTTGAGTGAGAAAATGCTATATCATGGATGGATGAAATAATTTATTAAAGGAGATATGACAATAGTGGTATTATAGAAAGAGGATTTTTTTTTTTGGAATATAAATTAGAGGTTTTCAAATTTAAAAATAAATTATGTTATTAGTTATTTAAAATATTAAAATAATTATATTGACTTTTTTACTAATAAAAGAGTAAATAAAATTTAATGAAAGTTCATGTTAGTGTAATGATGCCAAAATATAGGAATATTTATATATATTTTTTAGGAAATGAGGAAAAAGTAATAGATTATAATAAAATTAGGGAATTTTAATATTTTACCTACATATATTTTTGTAACAAATATATTTTAAAGTTAATTTTTACTTAAAATAATATTTCATAAAATTAAAAATTTAGTGCTAAAGAATTAACAGTTAAATAATTTTAGTATTAAAATAAAAAATTATATAATTTTTATATTGAAAATTTTAAAAATTAAACTAATTTTATTAAATACTAAATTAATTTTTTAATAAATATTAATAAATTAAAAAATTATAAATGATAAGAATGGTTTTAGTTGTTGTACTGATGAGAAATTTGTCAATAGTGGTTGCATGGTGATGGTAGTTGTGATAATAATAATAATAGCAACAGTAAATAGGGTATACAATAGTGGTGAGTCGGTGATATTTGTGATTACGGGGGTGTATGTGAATATCAAATTGAACCAAAAATTGAATTGAAAAAAAATCAATTGTAAATAATATCTGAAAGAATAAAAATTTTCTCGCCTCGTATTGTTTCAAAGCGTAAAAATGGGATAATTTTGGGGCAGACCATACCGTTTTATTTAGATTTTATCTTGTATCGAATATTGTCTTGTCATATATATATATATATGTTAGTGATTTTTTATTATTTAAAATTATTAAATTAAGTGATTTTTGAAATTAAATATTTAATAAAAATATTACATATTTTAAAAATTTATATTATTAAACAAACAAAAAAATATTACATATTAAAATTTAAGAATTTAACAAATTATATTATTAAACAAACATAAAATCAAAATATTAAATATTTAATTTCAAAAATCACTACTCCTCTGAAGTGAAATTAATCCTTATGATTAATTTGAGTCTCCCTGCTCATCCGAATCTCATTTCCCCTCCTTCTAAAAAAAAAAAAAAATCCTGTATGAAAAAGAAAAGTAAATTCCTTCAGTCATAAAAGTCCTAACATAAAGATTTCATCTTGCACATTAAAAAAACTTGAGTGATTCTCATTTCATTTATTTTACATGAGAAAGAGTATAAAATAATTGTATTAAGAGCTCAATGAATTAATATATATTTATTTATCAAGAATTGTGCCACTAATATGATTGATATTTTCTTTAGGGAATCCGATTGATAAATTAATATAATAATAAGAATGGAATTTTTTACAAATAAATGTTAAGGTTTAATTTTTGTCCTTGATATTAAAAGAATTGTTCACAATATTTTTCTCAAATATTGGAAGAGAAATTGCACATTTTGATTTGCATTTGTCATATAAATTCTTTTTAGTTTTTTCAAATATTATAAAAATTGTCTTAGAAAATATTGAACATTTAATCTTTGTATTGTAAGATAAATAGTTGAAAATTATTAATTCAAGAAGGAGTAATTTTATTGGTCCACAAATATATAATACTTAAATTAAAGGAGAGATAAATAAATAAGAAATTTGAGTACTAAATTGAATTAATCAAAATTTTAAATAGAATAAAAATTATTTAAATATAAATATAATTTATACAAATAAAATTAAAATATTGACTATATCGATATATATAATTATATTTTATAAATAATTAAAATAATATAATTTATATTAAAAATTTTAAAATATAAAATTTAATGAATTCAATATTATACCCATCGCATTATTAACTAAACTAATTATTAGTTTAAAGTTTTTTTTTTTTTTTGAAAGATGTAAAGAATCGGTTATCTTTTAACGTAAATTTCCCCAAGGGCAGTAAAAAGGAGGTCTATTTTGGTCCAATCAAACATATGATCAGAAAATCCACATGCGAACAAAACAATTGGAGAAAAGGCCGAAAATCGAAATACGTGTCCACAAAATTTGATGAGCTGGCAAACAAACACTGCGACTCTATCACATTACCATACACTTGACAGTACCAAAACCGCCATCCTATTCGGTTTTCAAGGCCACTTATGCTCCTCGGTCTCCTTTCTTGGCTTGTGCTAAAAACCGTTCTTTCTTTCTTTTTATTTCGCTTTGCTCTCCCACGAAGAAATATTGATCCCTTCTGTCTCTAAAATCTCTCTCTTTTTAGTTTTTCTTCTTGCTTTGGTTAGATATGTTCATGAATGTTTATAAAGATATGATCTTGGAAGCGTCTGATTGGTTTTTAACGTGAAATCTTGTTGTTTTTGAACTTTCTAATAGGTATGCAATTATGGGTTCTCTTTCATTTCACGTTTTCACTGTTGGGTTATATCTCATTTTTGGTATTATATGAGGAAAACTTTGTTACCCATGTGTTCATTTACATGTTTATTATTTTTTCTTTTTGTCTCTTTCTTCATTCTTAATTTATTCTTTTTTATTGGTTATGGTGTTTATTTTGATGGGTTTTATTCTTTTTCTATATTTTATTCGTGGGCTCTGATTCATTTTTGGTATTATTGGTGGAGCACCAGCAATTGAGATCATTTTGGGCGTAGTTTTCGGTTTTGTTTATTTACATTTTGAGGCTTATTTCTAATGAACTCTTACATGGTAATCTTTTATCAGGACTGGATTTTGGCGATTCATTGCAATACGAACCACCTATAAGGATAATTTGATTGTGTTGTTGTTGTTATGTGTACATACATAGGATCTGAATTTGAGTCTTTGATTCTGCTGGTGTTTTTGGAATTCTGGTTTCAAAGACTCTTGTAGCATTGCACCAGTTGTCTATCCTGAAAGATCAATTTTGAAAATAGTTTGTGTTCTCCGTGTTGGCAATCCACGGAGATGTCGAATTATATTGGTGTTCATGTCTCTGATCAATGGCTTCAGAGTCAGTTCACACAGGTTGAGCTTCGCAGCCTGAAAACAAAAGTAAGCTTATCTTATATCTTTTTAATTGGTCACCTGGTTGAATTATTTAAGTTTTGTTGTAATTTTGCTTCGTTGTGGATTGAGAATGTGACTTAGCTTTGTTTTATATATTCTGCGGTTTCTAGTTTGTATCAGTAAAGAATCAAAATGGCAAAATAACCATAGGAGATTTGCCTCCTCTGATGGTGAAATTAAAAGCCTTTAATTCGATGTTCAATGAGGAGGAGATTAGAGGGATCTTGAGCGAGTCGTTTCCGGACCTTGGCAATGAGATTGATTTTGAGGACTTCCTCAGGGTGAGTCATGTGTATCACTTTCACTCATAGTTCAGCGCATTAATAAGAAAATAACATTTGCATTGGAATCCTTCAATTGATAACTATTTTGGAGTTATCATTTTGAGTGAATATAAAGAATGCCCAGAAGCTGGAATTTGTATTGGAGGTCATACGGATATGTTTAATAACTCAGTGGATTTAGCAGGCATATTTGAATTTGCAAGGTCGAGCTACTGCAAAATCAGGGGAACCTAAGCATGCTTCTTCATTCCTCAAAGCCATGACAACTACCCTTCTTCACACGATTAATGAATCAGAGAAAGGATCTTATGTTGTTCACATAAACAGCTATCTTGGAGATGACCCATTTCTGAAGCAGTTTCTTCCATTAGATCCAGCCACAAATGATTTA
>CATIWR010040039.1:0-16331 GCA_949677035.1 Omphalea diandra | reverse complement strand
TGTCTTTGCCGCCCTGGCAAAGGCAAAGAAAATTGAAAGAAACATGGGGCAGTGTCACATGGGTTGAACGTATCTAATAATCTCTTGTCAGTCAGGAGTCGTTCAGATTTTGGATATTTACCTTTCTGCCCACCATACAGTTACAAGTCAAACTCAATTTAATTAATTTCAAATTAATTGAAATCGATTATATAATTTACTTTTTTTTAATATATATTAATTTTTTTCACTCGTTGCAATCTTGGATCATATATTTAAAAAGATATAAAATTCTAGGTCATTTTAAACAAATAATTCTCTTAGCTTGATATTCAATTTTTGCCTTTGCATCAATAAAATTTTAAGCCAATTAAAAAAAAAAAAATCTTTTAGTTAGATATCCGAATTCAAATTCAAAGATTATGGAGAGAATTTGTATATTTGTTTATGAGAAGATGGTGTATACAAAAGGCTCTTTACATCAATGGCGAGGAGCGGATGGGCTCGCTTTGCTACATACGGTTACTTTTTCTTCTAGATGCTTCCTTCAGTTGGTGGGTCAGAATTCTTTCATAAAGTACCTCAAGCATATAATATCTCTTATTATAATGTACTCAAATATAATATAATTAAAAATTTTAATTTAATAAATTTATTTTTAACTATATTTCATTAAAATTGATTATATTCATCAAAAGTATTCTAAGATTATACAAGACCAACAAACTTTTGATCTCAACTCTATTATTTGCATCATATTATTATTTCTTAAGGACTGTTTGGATATTTTTTAAGTATATAAAATAATTATATTTATACTTATTTTGATTAATTTTTATATTTTTATTCATTTTATTTAGTTAATCTAATTTAACTATTCAAATATAATTCTGATACTTATTAAATTACATTTAAAATATATTTTTATGATACATAATACAAACAATAATTATTAATTTTCTTTATATTTGTAAACATTATGGCCCCTCCTGCCACCTGCTGCATTCGGTGTTTATATGTGGCCGGCCGCTTAACGCGTTACTGACAAGTGACAGCAAAAATCAGAGGTAACTTTTTGATCATCGCCATAACTATAAGCACCTAAAGTTAGTCAGATCCCAGATCATTTGATAAAATTAATTGATTAGATTAATAATATTAAAATTAATTATTTTAATTAAAAAAAATAATTACTAAACTAAAAATGGATTAAAATTAAAAATTCAATCAAAATAAAAAATTAATTTAATTTAATTTAAAATAATGTTTTTTTATAAAAAATAAAAAAATTTTTAAAAATCATATTATTTTACTTAAATTTTAAATTTTAAAAATATTTTATATTATTTTAATATATTATACTATTTTTTTTATTGAATTAATCAAACTAAAAAATAAATCAGTCTTCAACTCAATTTAAAAAATATTGGTCTAAGGATTTGTCATGAATCTTACTCAGCGGATCTTACTTTCACTAAAATTCTTTTAATTTTGTTGTCTCCGGCCTTATAATTCTAGCAAGTTTAGGTAAATAATAAATTTTTTTTTTTTTCTAAAATCATGGTTATGCTTTTATACTATATATGGTGTTTCTTCACATACATAATAGTAAAATTCATTTGCCTAAGACTACAAACATGTTAGCCAGCTTTATTGATGCAGTTAGAGATTTATGGCTTAGTTGAGTGTGTCTTTTCTTTGAATTAATGTAAACAAATATAAATAAATTTATTTATATAGCATCTAATTATCTTATTATTAAATTAACTATTAAATTGACCAAAATGTTGAATGCTTTAACAATTCACTGCCAACAGCTTTTCCTTTTCAGTATTTAAAAGTTATCGCGAATATATTCTATTGATTATTTTTTTTATTTTTAATAAAACAAATTATTTTTTTATTATATTAATTTTTATTTTATTTTGTATATCTTTGAGAGTTTTTGCATTATTTTTTTTAATAAGAGCTTTTATCACTTCTATTTTTTGGAGAAATTTGGTAGTTTGACATCACTTGTTTAATTATATATGATAATAATATATGATAATAAGATATTATTAGTAATTATTTCTCAAATTCATTTTAGAGTAAATTTCAGCACCTATCGGATTATAGCACTATCTCTGATAAAAATTTTATAATTAATAAAAATGTAGACTTATCAAAAAAATTTATGATAAAAATAAAATTATAATTTCGAAATTAAGTCAATATATCGTTATTTAGTGTTGAAAGTTGATTTTTTATCTATAATTTAAATTATAATATTATTTTATTTTATAAATATTATATGATTATTTATAAATAAAAAATATTTTTTTATTATTCTAAAAAAAACCAATTCTCTGTGAAAGCCATAGCTAGAATTCAATATACATGTCATTACCAAATTGTATTATGAATTGCCTCGATCGACAGCCTTCTTTACCCCCATAATCAAGCACCAACCTACATTCTTATGTAGGCTACATTTTCTGGTTTATTTATTTTATGACTTTGGGCTATTCTGTATGACGCTTTGATATAAGGGTCGTTAGCTAAAACTGAGCAATAGCATCTAGCTAGCCAGTTCACGTCAACATAAATTGCTCTTAATTATACAGTAAAGTGAATTCTACGTTAATATATGGTCACGTAAAATTAATTTTAATAATATATTAAAAAAGTTATAAGTGGTAATAAAAATATTTTTTTAAATGAAATTTTTATAATTTATCAATTTTCATTTTTAGATATTTTTTATGGCTTAAAATTATCTAAAATATAATAAAAAAAATTATATATTGCAATAAAACTCAAACGTTTTTAAAGTTACACGAAATTTTGAGTTATGTACCTTATTTATTAATTATCTATAATAAATTCTATATTGTTTTTTAAGATAAAATATTTTCTGAAATAATAAATAGATTATGAACTCAAATAAAATTATTATTCAAATGTTTCAAAGCTACATAAAATAGTTAACAATAAAATAGCAGTGAAATATTGTCAATAATAATTCTTATTATTTGAATTCATTTTTCTATGTAGAATTTCTAAGTGTAGATGTAAAAAAAAAAAATTATTATTGTGGATAACCATAAATTATACAACATAACAAAATATTTTCTAATTGTACAAAATTATGTAAATAAATATTATTTAAAATATTAAATTATGAATATAATTTACTTATTATTTTGTATAAATTCTTATAATTTTGTATTGTTCAGCAAAGTTATAATTAATTGGAACTTCTCCAAAAACAAAAAATAAAAGTTATAATCCATTAGGTTAAAGTAATCCTTGCTTTATAGCTCCAAATCAAATCACTAGTAGTTGATCTTCTCAACCATTATTTTTCTAATAATGGAACCGGAGCCCCACCTTAGCGTGGCAAGACTCTTCAATGGTTAAGTATGCTTATATAATTCTATTATGGTAATATCTTTTTAATTTTGATTAATTTGATCATTAAATTATTATTATTATTATTTTAATATGATATAATTAGCTAATTTTTTTGACAGTTAAAATTTAATAATAATAATGTAAAAACAAAAAATTGTATTGTAAAAGAATCATAAATTGAAAAGTAAAAGAACTAATATTAGTCAACTAATCTTGCAAGTGTTGAATTTGAACAATACTTTATCATTAGTGGTAATTTTTTCATGTTTAATTTGTGAGATCCACTATTTTACGTGTCAATCTCAATTTTTTAGTAAATTTTGACTGTCACATCAATTAATTTGATAAGAAATTGGTCAATTATACCGTATTAGAATAATAATCACAGTTTAGTGATCAAAATTAAAAAAAGTTACCATAATAAAATTATGAACATATTTTAGTGAGAATTGTTCCAATTTACCTTCATTCGCCTCGTCGATAGCTAAACTTAGGACTCAAGTTAGCTTCCACTCCACTGGGACCTCCAACATTGCCGAAAGTTAATTAAGATTGCTTTAAT
This sequence comes from Omphalea diandra, assembly GCA_949677035.1. Taxonomy (NCBI): domain Eukaryota; kingdom Viridiplantae; phylum Streptophyta; class Magnoliopsida; order Malpighiales; family Euphorbiaceae; genus Omphalea; species Omphalea diandra. Next base: position 12,394 of record CATIWR010040039.1, on the reverse strand, counting down.
AAGAATAATTTTTTATATATATAAATTTGCTAAATTTGATACAAATAAATTTATTTAAATTTATCTAAGGAAATAATAATTAAATGAAACTTATGAATCTTACACCGCATCAATTTTTTTTTTTTAAAAAAAAGCTCTTGAATACGAAATATTTTGTTATATTTCTTAATTCAATTCTAAGTCACAATAGTCTTTAATGCCATCTTAAACCAGCACAGCAATTCTTTGAGCATCGACATCTATGATTGAGGAATGGCATCTTATAGTTATAGTATGAAAGATACAAAGTACATTTCTGGACCAACAAACCAAGAAAATAAACCAGAGCATTATTATTCCATTAATATAAAAACCATATAAATCAAGCTCTTCTCGGTCCCTAACAAACAAATTTCTCTCTTTATCCATCTCAAAGAAGAAAACCAAACAGTTTGATGCATCAATCAAGCCTAGGAAAGAAGCTTCAACCCGCAAAGAAGGCGTGGAAACGCTTCACCACCACCCTCAACTCAAAACTCCATACCATTAACTGCTCTAAAGCCATTAATATCATCAAGACCAACTCTAACCATCTCCTCTCTTTTTGTTCTCTCCATTTCTTTCGTCTGTTCAAGAGACGTTCCATAACCAGACCAACCTATCGTAGCCACCAATATAACAATAATAATAATCGTCACCTTTATCAGTACTATTACAGCAACAAGAGCCATGTGCTCCACAAGAACTTCTCTCCTATACACATAGACCAGCTATATTCTTTGGAGGGTTCAGGGTCAGTTCAGCCCACCAAGAATTTTCATGCACGTGCAGAGACTAGTAGGAGAAGAGGTAAAGAAGTGGTTGATGAGACAAGAAAAGAAGAAAAGGAAAAGGAGAAAGTGTTGTATAGCATTGAAGATGCATGGAGAGAAGTCGTTGCTAAATCTCCACAGTTGCGACCTGTGGATGAAAGAGCAGAGGAATTCATATCAAAGTTTCGTCAAGATATGAAGCTTCAGAAGGAGAATTCAAATCTTGAATTTGAGGAGATGTTGGCTAGGGGTGCCTAAAAATGACCTGTGTATTTTTTTTCCTCCTTAAGAACTCATCTGTTCTAATTAAATACCTTATGTCTAAGTGTGAATTAACAAAACAAGGAATGATGGCAATGAACTGATAATAAGGAAATAATTACAGATATTGGGGTTGTCTTCTTCTTTCGCTGCTTTTTTACTGGTGAAGCGAAGGCCATTGCTATTAGATATTTTTGAAGTGTTTTTAAAAGAAGCGTATGAGTGATCCTGTAAGGACTACTGGTACTTGTGTGGGATTTGTCGTGTAATTTCTTGAGTAATATAATTATTCGTTTGTTTGTTCATATTTTGTGGGTACTGTTGATTTTGATTGTATATCGACCTTAAACACTAAAGACACTTTGCTTTGGCTTGTTAAGGAATCAGATGGAGAGAAACAAAAGCAAAGGCATATTTTAGTTTTCAATGTAATGGGATAATCATCAAGCCCTCAGGCGAGGGGCTTTGGAAAGGAGTTCAATTCAATCCTTCTCTATCGCCAATTGATAAAATCCTCACTCAATAGATATGCTATGGCTTTGGAAAGGAGTTCGATTCAATCCTTCTCTATCACGAATTGATAAAATCCTCACTCAATAGATATTTCATGGCTTTTGAAAGTAGTATGATTACATTGATTCATTTGATTTTTTTTTTTTTTTAACAAAAAGGCAGAACTAAAAACCTGAAGTAACCTTATATAAAGCAAGTAAGAAGTGAGTGAGGTGATAGTTAGAACACCGAAAGACAAAAAGCAATTGAGCGGCAGATTTTCCTTTTTTAACAAATTGAATGGCAGTTATGGCAGGTAGTTCCAAAAATTTTCAATTTGGGGTGTTGAATAGCAGGTTGCAAATTAGACCGAATCATTTTAAGAAATTAATTTTTCTAAGCAAATTAGATCAAATCATTTCAAATCGCTCAACTCAATCTACAAGTCAAGTAGAATAAATTATCAAATCTAAATTATTTTTTAAAAAAACTTTAAACTGAATTGAATTAAATTAAATCATTAATAATTTTAATTTTTTTAAATAAAAAATGTAAAATTTTAAAAAATTTTAAATTTGTTGATAATTTAAATTAAATTAATTTCATATTATTTCAAATCAGATCGATCTAAACAAATTTAACAAATTAAATAAAATCAGCTTCAATCAAATTATTTTCAAACAAATTTAAATCGAATTTTTCTATAAATCGTCATTTCTGCCTATGATTGAAGATTAGAACTCAAAGAATTCAATTAATACGATCTCAAAATAAGCAAAGGATCAGACTGAATCCGAAGAGTTTGCACCTTAGCTAAAGTTGATAACCCATTCAAAACGAGTATAATCTCATGCATTATCAACTGAAAACTACTATACCGGCAACTTAGAGAGAGAAAGAGGTTGTTAGTAATGTTCAATTATGTAATCGGTCATCTCCACCCTGCAAGATCATACAGAGTTTTATCCACACAAACTTGCCCACAGAAGCAACCTAAGACGACTCATCTATTTGCTAAAATACAATTGTCTACACACAAAGAACAGGTGTCAACTATTAAAACTCTGCAGCCACACAACCAAGCAATTATCACAGGGTAGATTGAAAACAATGCTAATTAAGCATTTCAAGATTGCAGCAACCAGCTGAAAAAGAAAACAAAGTTGAATCAGTAATTCCTGAATACAAGTAAATGACATGGCCATTTATCCACCATGTTAAGTTTGTTGTGTCATTTAGTGAGAAAATCCTTCATAGGATCATCGTGATGTATCTTTTTCATCCGATATGCCTCCATATCCTCAGCAGTAACCTCAAATTGGGGTAACAGTAAGTTATAAACGTAATCAAACAGAAATAGGGAAGTGACCACATCAGCAACCAGGCAAACTGATAGATCATACCCCATTCCATCTAACATTATATTTACGCTTTCTTTCATCCTTCTCTTCTTTCTCTCATCCTCCCGCAAAACAGAACACATTGGCCATTCGCTTAGGGCTCAAAATTAAAAAATAAATGGTAGAGAATTTAGGTCTCCATAGCATAAGGTTGAGTCGAGTTGTACTATGCAACAAGACATTGGTAATGGAAACACAAGGTCTCAAAATTTACTTTCTTAAGTGCCTCAGCATGAACTTTCTGATCAAGCACACATCAGCTCCCTGTGTAGCAATCCTTTTCTCCTATACTGAAGCAAGCGTCTCTGCATGCACATTGTATCCATTAAGAATAGAAATTCAAGTACTTAAACTAAAATGCAACAACATTGCCAACTCATTGAAAGGAATATATCAAAAAAAGTTAAAATCCCAATATCCACAAAAGTAGAGTTTTAATGGAAATTGATGGTTTATGCAGATCAGCGAAAAGAAAACTCTGAGATGCCACTGAGATGACTACCATATTTTTATTGGTATATTGGAACATAACTACGAGGATTTTTAAGACTTAAAAGCTCAGTTGTTCACCTAATAAGACTAGGTCAGGGATATTTCCTCCAGGGAACAAGAAACATTACTTAATCATATTCTCTAACATTAAAAATAATTCAAATGGCCAAAAAGGAAAGGACAAATAAACTCCAGCAATGAAATGTATACTACTGACTATCTTTGGATGGAAAGAAATGAAGGAAAGGAAAGGGAGAAGAAACAGAATGGAGAGAGCAGAAACATTTACCAGTTTAAGAATTTGTTTGAAGGGAATGAGATGGAAATGAAAGTACTGATCACACTTTATCCCCTTAAAAAATGTCCATACCCTAAATCAAAAGGCAAAGGTCCCAGAAATGGTTTTATAATTTCGTTTGTTACTCTAACAATATGCACTGAAACTCTTATTATGAAATTTCAAATTTATAATTTATCATGTTGCTCCCTACAAATCCTTTCCCTCTACCTTCCAACCAAACAAGGGGAAAGAATCCAACTCTAATACCACTTAGGATTGTAAAAGAGTTGAGTTTTAGCTACTAACACTTGGCTTGTTTATACGCTAGCTAAGCTCAAGTCAAGTATTTTAATATCATTTATTAAATGAGTCAAGCTCGAACTAAGTATCATCTACATTGTATAAAGTTCACAAGCCTAAACAAGCTCAACAAGTCTTTTTTTTTTTTTTTATAAAATCTAATTAAAAATAAAGCCATCAATAATAAAATTAAAATTTTATTTTAAAATCTTAATATGCTTATTAATATTTGCATGAAAACATAAAAAAAATAAACATTATAATATATATATATATATATATATATATTGCAATGTAAAAGATATAGTTAAGTTTAAATTATTAATAAAATTATTTACAAGCAGATTCGGGAGCTGATTAATGAGCTGGCTCACAAGTGTAATGAGTTGGATGTTGATGAGCCTGAGATTGGCTTCTATAATTAACAATTCAAAACCTTGCTTGATTTTAAAAGGTCATTTAATAAACAAGTTGAGTTCAAACAAATTTTTATCAAGTCGAACATTGAATAGTTCACAAGCAGGCTTGGCTCATTTATACTCATTATCCCCTTCCTAGCTGATATTAGAAATTTAAAACTTCGAAAAAAGGGGGAGGGTAATTACTTTTTCTATTCTTCCCTTGCCATTCCCCTCTAAATTCCCCTATACATTGTAAACATCTTCAATACTAAGGTAACTACTTTTTCTATTCTTCCCTTGCCATTCCCCTCCAAATTCCCCATACATTGTAAACGTCTTCAATGCTCAAAACAAGTTAAAACACTAGAACATCAATGAATTTTAGAAACATAGAATCTAATCTCAATTTTCCAATAAAGGTTTACCAAGATGATTTTTTAACTCCTCAAACCTTTCTTGTTCAAATAATTAAATAAATAAGTCAACTTTATGAAGTACCTGGCCTTTTATCATTCTGCCAGTTCAGTCACATTCAACTTGTCTCTCACTTTGACCAAGAAGCAGCTCCCTTGGTAGCTCCTCTTCAATTGCAGCATTTCCATAGTTCTCCATAATGGCATCTTTCATTTTTGACCTTATACTTCCTGATCAGTAATTCAGCTTGGGATGGAGCAGCTAGCATATGGATGTCCTGGCCTTTTTCAAATGCCTCCCAAGCATGAATATTGAGTTGCTTAAACTCCAAAGCTTATCCACTCACTCTATATTGATTATCTCCCTGAAATTAAAACAAATTATTCACAGGCCAAACCAGTCTGATATATAACAATATTGACAAATAAAAGCATTCCAATAATTCCAATGATTTCCCCAAGGCACTCACTCCATAGAACTTCTCATTAGGATCAGCATCAGGAAGAGGATCTTCACACATAGACTGAGTTTTAGGATCATAATAAGCAGAATTGACATCAAGATTCATAAGATACTCTGCTGTATCCTCCCGAATACGCAAATTTCTGGACATATAAAAGTGAAATAAATGAACAAATAGTATCATGCTTTGATAATATTTGAGAGAAGGCCAGCCAGCTTGAGAAAAAGTCAACAAACAATTTAAAAAAGGGGTAGGTGTAGGGTAGTGGGAGAGTGAGGATGAGAGAGAATAGAAGTCTCAAACCTAACAGTTCCAGTGCTTCCAACTCCTGTGGTACGGACACGCTACTCAACCTTTGCAAAACCCATCTGTTTGCTCTCGTCAACCTTGGCTTCATCAACTTTTAGAGCATCTTCATCATCCTCTTCATCACTAATCTCATCCTCTCGATTCTGCTCACTATTTTTCTCCTCCAACTTTTTTAGCTGTTGCTCTTTCAAGTATTTCCTTCTAGCCTCATCTCTTGCTTCATATCTCTCAATCACATGTGCATATGATGATGCGTCATAACCATTCCATCAATCTCTTTTGCCATCATAATTCAATTCAAATATCTCTATCTTTTCAACAGGCGCAATGTGCATGTTTGTCCATTTTGCACCTTTTACTCGGGGCCTCTCCATGCATGACTTCTTATCATGTGTCATAGCCCCGCAGCTACAATAAGCAAATGGAGAACAGAATGCTCATCAATCACAGGTTCAAGACAGTTCATGAAAACAGAGCTTAAATGAAAATTCATTGATTGTTGGTTTGCAGTAAGCACAAGAAACAAAGGAGACTACATCACTGAGGAAGCATTTTAGTTGCTAGGTAAATAAGGGTTGAAACATGCTACGAGAAGTGGATAAACTATAAGGTTTACATGCTTAAGGCCCACTTTCTGTTTCTCTCCAATAGTGGAGACTGATAGAGGAAATAAAAACCACATTTAAGCACAATGTACTAACCTCTCATGACATTTTGGTGGGCCACCATCATTTATCATCAATTGATCTCTATTCCTCTTCTTTCCAAACAAGTAGCTAGAAATTGATCATGTCTTTTGATCTTCTTTTGTATAACTTCACTTACTTCATATCTTAAATTGTAAATCAGAATGTAAGAATATAAAAAGCATACAAATTTCCTAGCTAAATTAACACATACAAAATATATTTCCCATATGCAGCTCCAAGTATTAGATATACAGTGACAAATAGGGATAGCAAACTCGGTTTTCTCAAATCCCAATACAATAGCGACCTTTCTCTATTTAAGTAAAATTTTCTATGACGATTTAGGGGGGGGCAAACCCTTGATCCTGATCAAATGAGCATGTAAATAGTGAAAAAGATTAAGGCCCAAGATAATAATATCCCTCAGCCTTCAAGATAGTTGAAATTGGTTCATGTGATATTGGATATGGGGGAACACCTAAGCCTCATTTATGGTTCTGATATATATTCAAATCTTAAAAATGTGTAAGCCTTTGTATCATAGAAGACTTGAAAACTGCATCATTGACAAATAAGCATACAGAAATAGCAAAACATTTTGAGGCCTAAATTAAAAAGCTCTCCATGTCCACATATAGATCCTTTAGCCTTCACAAATGCATCAAATACAGTACGCGGGCAATACATAACAAAGAATGGAATAGGTGAAGCAAAGAGTTCAACTTACATATATAATTTGGAATTCTACATCAAAAGTAAGTATTCCACTCGCTCCTCCCAACCCCAGCCCAAAATGTATCTTAGACAGATGAGAATGCATCAATAGTGAAAAATATTTAGGCCCAAGTGAAAGTTGTCCCATTTATGATTCTATAGGAAACAAATAATCTAATATAGGATATGGAAAGTACCCTAAAAATGGAATGCAAGGAGAGAGATGTATTCGATTTACATTTAAACAATGGCAATTCTATTCAGCAAATGTATTATGAAAAAGAAAAAGAAAAGGAAAAAAAAAAACAAATTCATCACCCAAAAAAATAAAAAAAAATCATCACTTACTTTTCACATGCTCCTTTTCTGTATTTGTCAGCCTGAAAAATTTTTGCTCCTCTATCATACCAAGATTTTGTGTAATTTGGACCCGACTTCCATTTCCTTTGATGTTGCAAACTCTGAAAACATAGGTAGACAACTCAATTAGCATACACGTGCACACACGTAGAGAGACATAGGAAGTAATAATAAGTTACCGGTCTCTGAGCATTAACATACCAAGCGGCAGATGACATATACTGAGGAATAATGAGGATTAATCAATTTTCCATCCTCATCTCCTTCTGCCGGTGCAAGCCCTGCTTTGCGCGCTTCCTCCAATTCCAGCTGCTTCCTGTGATCCTCCCTTGATTTGAATGCCACTGCAAATTCCCCCAATTATCAACCAAATCCGCAATAATACAGCATATACAGTCTACAAGCACTCCTTGATTCATGAATTAAATTCAAATTGAACTACCAAAGACAACCAATTTCAATCTCGAGGAAAGTTAGGTTCGCATCGATAGTACAAGTGTATTTTGAAGGAGAAAAAAGAAATTTACCTGATGCAGTAACCATAGTAGAGCTTTAGAAAATGAAACACTAGAAGATGAACAACCCTAGATTTGATTGCAACCCTATTTATATTTTTATATCATTCTCATTAAACTTTTTACAATCTTTTAAAAAATCTCATATACAAATTTATACATTAATGAACACAAATTGATTAAAATTTTTTGTTTTATTTTTCAATTTTTGATTTCAAAATTAACAAAAATAAATATTTTAAAATTAATGAATATAAACATCGAACCATTGTTAACTCTCATTACATTATAAAAAAAATTACAAATAAAATTAACTAGTTAACCTATATCTAAATTTCAGTCTTTAACTTTTTTAATTTATTATTGATTAGTTTTTATTTTTACTAATTTGACCAATCCATCAAATCTAAATCTTAACTCTTATTTTCAAAAATAATTTAATTTTATTTGTTGAAACTCCAATGTGCCAAGTCAAAGTGATTCGTCGAGTGGTAGAATAATTTTTCAGTGCTTGGGTTCAAAATATTACTGTGCATAAGTTTTTCTTTTTTATGATAAATTGTATTTAGTGAAATCCAGGTGAAAATTGAAAAGACATTTATATTTATATATATAATTTAGGATCATGGATTGAAATTACAAATGTTTAAATGATGAATCTGTTGGGGCCATTATGAACAACAGGATAACTGTTTAATCTTGCCGTTCTAAGCTGTATATATATTATTGGTTTTTAAAAATTAAAATTGAAGACCAGGATTAGATAAAAAAAAAAAAAAACTGAAGGTTCAATTGAATTAGATTGAGAAAATCCGTTCTGTTTGATTATTTGATTTTAACTGGTTCAATGCATAAATTCAATTTAATCCAGTTCTCAATTTCAATTAAAAAAATATAATTTTTATACTTAAATATTTTTATAAATTTTTTAAATTATTATTTTATTTGATAAAATTAAATTGATGCAATATATTAAATTAAAATCAATTTATTAATAGTATATTTATAAATTATATATAAATAATACATTATATAATATATAATTAAACTCTTTAATATATATATATATATATAAAGTTAGCTTGAGTTTGATTCTCGATTCGATTATTAATAAAGAACTGAAATTATATTCATAAAATTTATTAAATTCAATTTTGGTATGATCTTTAAAAATTTTTGAATTATTTCAATTTAATGTCAATATCAATTTAATTAAATTAATCTAAAAATTATGCTCCTCCTCTTTATAATGTAAAGTGTAGGTACCATTAGTTAGATGGGATGTCATTTGTCATCCAAACCTAATGGAGGGTCTGATTTTAGATATTTTACTAAATTTATGAAAAAAACTTCTTGATAATATCAATTGAACTAGTTGTTAGTTGTTATTTTATGTTTCGCGTTGATTGAAATAAAATTTGATTTTTTAGATTTTTAAAGTATAATTATATAATTTTTTTAGTAACATTATTATTTATTATACTTATTTAATGATATAAAGTAAAAAATTCAATACGACAGATTTTGGCATATCATTTATTATTTTGAATATCATATTTAATTTTTTAATGTTTATACATTATTTTTATATATAATAATTTATTATTATGAGTTATATACAGTTTGTGATTGTTAGAGAGACGTAATTATAATATGAATCAATATATTTTTAAATTTTTTATAATGGTGAAGATTTTAAGAGAAGATAATAAAACACAAAAAATGATAAGACATGTGTTAGAGAAATTTAATTAATATGAATAATCTGTGATTAAGAGTGCTAAAACTGAAAGCTACATATAAAGTTTTATCAATTGATTTGACAAAATTTATGTCACAACAACATATACAAAGATAAATTTATAAGATTTTGTTATATCAATATTTTTGCATATTTTTACTTCGGCTTTATATATATATATATATACATGAATGAATGAAAATTTGCTAATATCAGCAAAAGAAGAATGATTTTAAGCAAATAATGTTTCTTGTAAAATTAAGTACTTATTAACAATATTTCAAATTGTTATATATATTTTAAAGGTATTCAATAATATTTCAAATTCTAATTTTAGCTAATCACTTGAAAATAATTAATGAGTAGAAATCTATACTATATATAAAAGTGACTAATTAAAAAAATTTTGACTTAAAAGAATATAAAATTTTTAAATTAATAATAATAATTTGAAATTATAAATTTTAATTGATGAATAATATTTTTCATAAAATTAATTATTATTTCAATGTTTAAAATTTATGATTAATTAAAATAACTGAAAAAATATATTTTCTGAATTTTCAAAATTTGTAATTTTTTGAAATAACTGAAATAATAGATAAAGATATTTATATTTTTAAGTTAGTGTTACTTTATTTTTAAAAATATTTAGAGTTAAAATAAATATAATATAAATTAAAAAAATCAATAATAAATTTATATTATCTATACTATATATAAAAGTGGCTAACTAGAAAAAATTTTTTAGACATAAAAGTTATAAAAAATTTTAAAATTAATAATAATATATTTAAGTTGTAAATAAATTTTAATTGAATGGATAATTTTTTATAAAATCAATTATTATTTCAACCTTTAAAATTTATAATTATTTAAAATAAATAAAATAATGGGTGCCATTTCAATCTTTAAAATTTTTTATTATTTAAAATATATACTATACATAAAAATGGTTGATTAGACATCTATTTTAGACATAAAAGGATGCACAATTTTTCAAATTGGAAATAATAATATTAAATTATAAATTTTATTTGATGGATAATATTTTTTATAAAACAAATTATTATTCTAATTTTTGAAATAACTGAAAAATATATATTATTTCAATTGAAATTATTTGAAATAGCTGAAATAATAGATAAAAATATTTATATAGTTAAGTTAGTGTTGCTTTATATTTAAAAAGTTAAGATAAATATAATCTAAGTTTAGAAATTTTTAGAATTAAATAAAATAACTAATTAATAATAAATCTATATTATTTATAATATATATAAAAGTGGTTAACTAAAAAAATTTATGGATATAAAAAAGTATAAAAAATTTTAAATTAACAATAATATTTTAAGTTATAAATAAATTTTAATTGAATGGATAATATTTTTTTACAAAACTAATTAGTATTTCAATTTTTAAAGTTTGTGATTATTTAAAATGATTAGAATAATAGATATTATTTCAATCTTTAAATTTTGTAATTATTTAAAATAACTGAAATAATTGAATTGTTTTTATATTTTTGAGTTAGTGCTCCTTTATTTTATAAATATTTAAAAATTAAATACAAATATAATTTAAGATAAAAAAATTTTAAAATGAAATAAAAAACTATTCACTGATAAATCATAAATTTATACTAAAAGTTCTTTCTTAAAAATGATATTTATTATACATTAATTTTTTAAAAATACATTTATAGATAGAAATATTATTCTTATATTATTCTGACATTTTAATCATTGTAGTGAATATGATGGACAATGAAAACAAATTCTTTATTTTGTAATATTATTTCATTTAATTTTTTATTAATCTTGCAATAACTTTTATTTAGTTTTTAGGTTTTATTTTTCATCATTTTGTCTTAAAGTTTTTTTCATTTACTTATTAATAAAAATAAATTTATTAAAAAAATTATTTTATATATATATAAGTATTTTAATTATTAACTTTACTGATTAATTCACTCAATTAGTATATATTATTAATAATATATACTCAATTAGTGTGTGTGTGTGTGTGTATATATATATATATATAAGTATTTTAATTATTAAGTTTACTAATTAACTGTAACATCTTTATCCCTATTCATTGACATTATCACATGAATATATTCATTGCACAAATGATATGAAATCAAATATGAGCATATGCACTGTATCAAATGATATGAAATCTCACATGAACATATGCACATGATAAATAATCATTTAGACATGTGAATTGTAAAAATACGACAATGACAATTGCACTGTTGCATTTGGGATGCTTGAACATATATGCAGTGTTTGCATAGTTATATGACAAATTATTCCATGTTGTGTGCTTATTATAGCATCATAAATAATGGTGTTTTAGAGCTCATCTAAAAGTATAAAGAGCATCTAGAAATTAGAGAATGGACGAAGGTGATGAAGGAATTAAGAAAAGGGACTAAAAGCAAAACTATTTAACTTTCAACCAATAGGAACAAGCCACCAATCTTTTGTCCTATTAGAGTAAGAGCACAATTATAATTATCTGCCATTATGGGCTGGTAAGAGAGGAGATAAGGTCGAAATACACCAGATGAAAGAGAGAGCTAAGGAAGAAAGAAAGAAAGGAAGAAGAAGAAGAAGAAGAAGAATAAGAAGAAGGAGAGGAAGAAGTGTGGTCTGAATAAGGTTTTCCAATTCTGAGACAGTAGGTAAGTAATTTATCTTCTTCTCAACTGGAATTAACCTCTCATGACATGTTAATCATGCATGGTTAGTGAGAATTATG
>CATIWR010040026.1:0-16174 GCA_949677035.1 Omphalea diandra | reverse complement strand
CCCCCCCCCCCCCCCCCCCCCCCCCCCCCCCCCCCCCCCCCCCCCCCCCCCCCCCCCCCCCCCCCCCCCCCCCCCCCCCCCCCCCCCCCCCCCCCCCCCCCCCCCCCCCCCCCCCCCCAAGGGTTAAATGAGGAAAAATTTAAAAATTTGGAATGTTGATAAATAGTGCAAAATTAAGAGTAGGAGAAGCATAAAAAAAGGAATTTATAGTGGTTTAAGCGTTAACAAACCCTACGTCCACTTCTCAATTCTCTAATAGGGTACTTCACTATCACTTGATGGTGGTTTGCAAGTTCACATGTACCTTACAAAATGTGTTTTCCAAGGCTATCACATAACTTTTACAAGTGTTTTCCCAAGGCTCACATTTAACCTAAATGAGAGCTTTTCACACTAAGGATCACTCTAAAACCAAACCAAATAGTGTTTAATGGCTCATACCTAACTTTTATAACTCAAGTATAAAAAAAATTGAGCAGAGAGTTGAAAATTAAATTTACAAGAATATAGCCATAATAAATTGTTATTCTCTTGCATTCAAAGCCATTTGGTAGAGTATTTATAGGTTTCAGCCATCAAATAGCTATTACAAATGAAACGAGTTTAAAATCTCTAAAGTTGATGGCAAAATCTAATATTTAATGCTTGCCAAAGGCAAGTCATAGTCTAGATATGCTTATCAAGATCCCAAACTTCATTTCAATATAGATTTAGCCTTTTTACAATCGCGATCCTCAAATTTGCCTAACGGCTAGTTACATATAGCAGTTCATCATTGGTTTATCAAGAAATTAGTCATTGCTGCATTTTAATGGATTCATATGTCATGATTGAAAAACCCTAATTATGGTCGCTACTTGAAGTAGAGCTGAGAAAATGGACGTTACGCCCTCACTGCGATCTACACTAAAGACTTTGAGTATCAAACTTAACTAAAATCGCAGTCATTATAACATTTTTGCTCTCACAACTTTTGAAACTTCAAATAGCTCATTAACAAATGGCTTGTCCTAATTGGTCAATTGGTTGGCTGCTGGAGTTCTTCATTCATTTGAATGTAGTGGTCGTGACCCTTACCGCGACTTGCACCATGAACTAGACTGTCTAATTTGATTGAGGATTTTTCTAGAGTAACAGTCGCGACGCTCAAGTCTTAGTCGCGACTTATGAGGTAGATTTTTAATACTTAGAGCATTTCACTTATAATCAACTCCATTCAACTTTTAATGTAATTCTAATTTAACATCTACATAAACAAATCTTTTAATATATATTGTCAAGATCAAAAGAGAGTTTTGAATTAGTTTTCATTAACATGGTCCAACATTTTATGCTTTAGTGTACCTCAACACCAAAACATTATGAAAAGATTGTATATTATGACATGTTTGTTTGCATGATGTATATGTTTAGGCTTATGTTAATAAGACAAAAGTGTAAATGAATTATTAGTAAATGATGTTGTGATATATAAAGGAAGAATATGATGGTGGTGATTGATATATTGGCCTCAAATAGGTGATTAATTAATTATATTAGGGATTGATGCCTTGAGAGTTGTGATTATTATATATAAGTTATTTTGACAAGAGGATTAGTCCAAAATATAAAGTAGGTTTTATTGAAATTTTGGTAGGATTTTAAGAAATTATGATATATGAAACGGAGAAAGGAATAGTAAAAGAGAATAAAAAGGATATAAAATTATCAAAAGGCATAGAAAAGTAAGTTAAGATATAGAGATAGTTAGAGTTTCCACTTATATTTGTCCTAAAGGTCTATCAGAGAAAGGAAGAATTATTTTTAAAACAAGCCATAAGGATTTCTTGATTATGGTTATAGAATGGCCTTTATAATCATGATATCTTATCTCAATGTTTAAATGACATTTAAAACTCATAAATGTTTAAAATGATTTTACAGTTGCATATAAGTATTTTAAATGATTTTCACTTATTTTAATTTCATCCTAACTCTAGAAATCCTTAAGAGTAGACATATGTTGACTTGAATCATTTATGGTCCAAGAATAGTGAAGATATGTTAAAAAGGAGATGTCAATACATATGTAGTGTAGTATAAAAACTCAAGGACGAATTTTGATAAGGGGAGTGTTTTGTAAGGTCCAAGATCCAATTTTAGGAAATTCTGATGACTGGAGATATTTAATAATATTTTCCCTAATTTTATCTATATAATTATAAATTTTAATGATTTAATGATGGTTAGATCTATTTTGATTTGTTTAAGAAGATTATTCAATGTATATATGTGTATTTTAAAAAAGAAATGATTTTATGTTAAAGTTATGTTATTTATTACAAATTAAATTTAAAGAGGTCTATTTGATGAATATTTTATATTTAAGGATTTAAATTTAAATGAGTACATAATGATATTTAATATTTTTAAGATGAATTTATGAAAGAAAATCCATTTGTTAATTTAAGAAATTAAAATATGAAATTAGTTATTTAAGTGTCAATTTTATTGAGATTTAAGGAAATTATAAAAATTAATTTAAGTTAATATGAGCATATGATTTAAATGATTTTTATGTTAATAATATTATGTGAATTTATTATGTTTAAGTAAACTTTTAAGGAATTTTAATTTAATGATATTAAAGATATTATTTAATTAAGTTTCTTTAAGATATTAATTAAGTTGATTTAATTAAGAATATTACGTGAATTGATTTAACTTAAAATATTTAATGATGAGAAATTAAGATATTTATGTGAGAAGATTTTATTACTTTTTTAAATATTAAATTAATTTATGATAATTATTTTATGTGAAGAAAATAATTAATTATGAAAAAGTTAGATTATTTATATGAGAAGAACTTTATTAATTCTTAGAAATCAAATTATTTATGAGAAATATTTTATGCCATGAGAATAATTAATTATGAATAATATATTATTTAATTTAACTAAATTTAATATTAATTTATTTAAGTGAAAATATTATGTTTATGTTTAAGAGAATCGATTTAATTTATATTAATTTATGTATTTTATGAAATAATTTAATTATGGATGGATAATTTAATTTTATGAAAAATATGTATTTTATATTGTACATATTTTAATATGAGAATTTCATTATTATATTCTTATTATTATTAATATTATTTTAGAAAAGCGAAATTAAAAAAAGGAAAACAAAAGGCAAAACAAACAAAAGAAGAAAACGAAAACAAGAATGAAAATGACACAAGAAGGAAGTTGGTGTATGTAACCAGACAAACATGATAAGGACTATTTTTTTTTTTTAAGTACAAAATGACACTATTTTTACTTGAAGCAATATAGTGCCAACATAAATCAAGGAGGCATATACAAGATTCATTTCGTCCTGCACTGCCTTACACACACTCAATAGAGAGAGAGAGAGATGGGCTAAAATGAAGGGCAAAACTTTAAATGGTCATATCTTTCCAATCAGAGCTCTATTTTGGGTGATTTAAGTTTCTATGATATGCTCTTTTCATAAACCTTCTAATGACATATAATTTGCCTCAAAAAGAGGTTGCACAATAGGGAAATCACTAGTCAAACTTTCATTTTGTATTGATTTTAGACAAATAGGAATTTATATGATAATGTCGTTAGTTCTTTCAAACTTCTAATAGAAAGATTTACAAGATGATTATAGTTGATTTTTTAATAATCACTGGTAAGAAACTCTAATCATCATGTGTGTTGCTTTGGTGGTGACCTCGCAGGCCGAAGCGAAAATTGATCTTAGAAAATCATATGAATTGCCCCAGTCACGATGGCTCAAACTTCATAAATTTTAGAGGCTTTGATAAGATTTATGAATTTTTATAAAATTTATCAATAATTATAAATCGAGTCCAAAAATATAAAATTGATGTTTTTGTGAGATTTATTGCTAGAAAATAGATTACATGGATGTAAAATAATTTTAGATGAATTATTGATCGAGGAATTAGAGTTAATTGAATGTAATTCGAGGTTAATTATATTTTTGGACAATATGAAAGTTTGAGGATATTTATAGAATTAAGGATTTTAAGACAATTAATAAGAATTTTTAATGGTTATGAACATAAATTAGGTTATCATGATGAAATAGAAGTAATGATGTTGATTAAGGATGTACTATAATAAATGGACTAACTTGACAAGTTATGAAAGTTTGAGGATTTAAAAGATTAAGTGTTGAATATGGAATTAGTGACAATGAAACATGCATATGAATGTTTAATGGTAAATTATGAAATCTTATATTGATTAAGGACTCTAATAATGAAAGTTATACATATAAATATAATTTTTAGACTAAAATGTAAGGACAGGAAAAGTTTAGATTTAATGTCCTTATGGACCTTTTTGGCTAATAATAACTTATTTTTTATATATAACATATTCTATGGATGAGTTTAGTCTAATCTCTATATTTTTAATATATAATTATATTAATATATAATTATTTATATCTTTAGGTATATATGACTTTAAGGATCAAAGATAAGAAAAGAGTTAAACAATTAAGGATAGTGATGTCAAATGAGTGGTTTTATCGTGGCTTTTAATGTTCATTGTATACATGTATCATTAGTTTATATATAGGCCATAGTATGATAAATTATGTTAATATAAAAGTCATGCTTTTTACGGATGACATGAAATATCATTGCATAGAAGTTATGCTTAAATAGTATGTGATGTGAGGATAGTTTAAGGAAGAAGTGGAAATCTAAAGATTTGTAGCTAACTATGCAAAGAGTACAACCCATATGAAATAAATGTAATGTTATACAAACATGACACGGCTTGGGAGGATCTCCCATATAAAAGAAAGACGCAATTGGTAAGGCAACTGTCCTACGAGTGCACGACTAGTGAGGCAACTCTCCTATGCGAGAAAGACAATAACCTAAGTATGGATTCCTATAGACTTGACTGTCCATATGTGTAATGAAATGTTAAGTGAATGTTGTATGCAGATGATGTGTCATATAGTTAGAAATGCATTCATGTAAAGGCATGTGAGCATGCATAATGGACATATAAAATTTCTCATTGAGTTTCCCATAAAAAACTCACCATTCTACAAACATGACACAACTAAGGAGATAGGACTATATGGAGATGTCAGCATGGATAGGAGATAAAAGTTTAAGTTAAAGCATTGCATATAAGTTAAAGCATTACACTTTATTTCTCATGGTTGCCTAATTCATTCATGTATAAATGTTAATAAGGATTATGCATATAATTAAGAAATATAATTATTATGTATTTTTTGTTTTTGGTTATCTTTATAATGTCTTGAAGTATATTATGAAATATCTAGAATGAGTTTATGTACGTGAGTGTTGAATATTAATAATTAAGACATAAAACGTAATGAGATTATATATGAAAGGATTGTTATATATTAATGATTATGATATGTAATGAAATAAAAAAAAAATATAAGTTTAAGTATGAACATCTTAATTCTAAGGATTATTTATGGGAGCTCGGTGTATATATATATATAAAGAAATAAATATTATGTTAACTCCCATAATATTATTCCTTAGAATTGAAGGTGGTATTAATATAAGTTTTAGATTTTTAATATTAGAGTGTCATAACGAAAAGCATAATGGGTTTTCCCATGAGTTAAATTAGGCTTGCTATAGGTTCTAAAGGCCTTAAGCCTTTTTGTTCCTTAGCGCCAACATGGTTTGAAAATCGGGTTGTGATAGGTTTCTATGGGACTCTTGTGAGCTCCAATAATACTATAATGGTAGGTCTTAGGAGCTATAATCCACATTCTTTTAATAAAAGGGCTATGTTCGAGGAAGATTTTGATTTTATGATTCCAATTTCTTATACACTTTCTTCTCCATCTTATTTCTTTTCTTATTCATATATGTTTGATTGTATGTTGTTAAGGATATGATTAGGAGAGGAAATTCTATTCCTAATTACCCATTTGATCCTGCTATGTCAATGAATGCTTGTGTCGATTAGTTGTTTTCATGCTCTTATCTTTATAACCATAAAGGAAGGTGTGACTAACTCATTAGATTGCACATTCTCTCAACTTTCATTTTGATAATTTTAACTAAATTAGGAGGGAGAGCTTATGTGAGCATTAGATTTTGAGCCCTAAGATGCAAGGCCAATGATTAAAAAAACTATCAAAATTACCCCCAAAGAATATGGGGAAAGTTTGTAAAAGGGACAAACAAGGCCTAGAGGAAATATTAGATCAAGCCAAAAATAAGCTCACCAACTAAACAAAGCCTAACCTAAGCCCACTTTAAAAGAGCCTATAGATGGCTATTTAACAACATATTTAGTTGTACAACTAACAAACTTGATTATACAACTAAGTTCCAAACCTTAATATAGAGAAAATTATAAAACAGTTGATTATTGATCTTCATATGGTTGTTTAGCAAACCCCTAACTATATAACTAACTTTTTAGTTCTACAAACAACTTGAAAGCCCTAATTTCAAAACTTTCCTACATCCTACCTATTGAGATTTAAGTATTAGGTATAACTTGAACCATTTTTGCTTAGGTGCATTCACTTCCCCTCTATAAATACCTTCATTTAAGAAGAGAGTATAAAGGCTTTTTTATGTTAAAGTTACTTTGACAAATTTGCATCTCATCAATTGCTTAAAAACTTAAATGTATATGAAACCACATATTTCAGTTCAAAACTAAATATCTATGGTATAATTCAAGGCATCATAACTTAACTTTGCAACTTTCCTTTGCATTTTAGAGGATAATCTACAAATCTAAGTGCCTTTGAAGGCAAGTCATATCAGAAGAACATCTAAGGGTTGAAACCCCATTCTATTTTCTTTTTCTTTTTTTCTCTCTTATTTTCAAAAAATCTCATCCTAGTAGTTCATATAGACTAGTTAGTAGTCTCTATAGACCACTAATAAGTTTGTACAATCCACATTGATTAAAACTATAGCTTTACTAATCTTATCTTTTCATTCATTTTTGGTGTGCTCATTAAGGTTTTTAGGGATAAGCTTCAATAACATAATATGGGCAGATCTTTTTACCTAGGGCCCATATTCCACCATAAATGGATCAAAGATAATGAATAGATTTCATACTTTTTTATGGTTTTATGCTTCACCTTTTCATTGCTCTTCTTTCTTTATTTTTTGTGTGTTTAGGCTTTTATTATGATGTACATGAATGGGAAAAGGTTACTTATATTAATATGTTGTTTTGCTAGGTTCATAACTTTGACATCAACAGAAGGAGGCTAGCTCTTTATCTTGGTCATTTTCTCTTTTTTTTTATGTGGTGCTTAGAATATGATAAAGGAAAGGGCTCATATCTTTATGATCCTTATTAGTTAGTTTCATATCTTAGCATTATGTACCTTTAGCCTTATAAGGGTTTCTTTCTTTTCTCCATTGTTAGGCATAATTTGATCATAGATATTTGGTGATATTTGGGCTTGATTTAGTGTGAATCTATGTCTAAACTAAGTTATTTGGGATGATCTGGTGTCATTTCTCACATTTGGATGTTCTATAGGTTTTTTACCAAGTTTAAAGCGAATTAGGACCAAAATAGGCAAAGTTAGCAAATTTAAAGACCATGCTGAATATTTGAATATGTGAAGAAGAAAATCAATTTATCACATTGATTACTAAAGTCATAGGTTGTGACTCTTATGGGCCTCATGGAGTGTCGAGCCCATGACTAAAGTCATAGATTGCAACTTAGGCGTGCTATGAGCTACTTTTTAACCAATACTTAGGATTTTCTGTAAAGATGTTTAAGGGGTAAAAAGAGACCTTTCAATTACTTAAAAGATGATTTTTTTAGAGAAGAAAACAAGGAGAAATGAACTATAACACAAGATCAAGTGTAAGAGTTGGATTAAGAAAGAAGACAAATAGGAGATCTATCAAGCTGTTTGGGAGGTTTCACCTTTCCTTCTATTTATTCTTATTTCCTTTGTCAAAGATGATGATATTGCTTTTGGATTTGTCTTGTTTCATTATAGTATTAGGCCAAATCTTTTGAGCTAGGACCTTGATGTATCCATGGATAATGATTGATTGATTTATGATTTCAATGACTATGTTGGGATTTTGTTCTTTTACAAATGAATGATTCTTAAGTCTAATGCTTATGATTGCTTAGCCACCAATTGCTTAGACACCAATTAGATGATTTATATTTCATTTTTAGATTGAGAGATTATAAATTAAAATATTCCTAGAATCACTCCTCATAGGTTAATTGATGAGCAGAGATATCCAGTTAATCTATTGTTATCAATTAAAGGATTGCTAGATCTAGATGAGTTATTTGTTTCTAATTCACATTGAGAGATGGTTCTATGAAATATAATTACAAAGTTAAGTGACTACATTAGAGAGGGAACTTAATATTGGAGAGATAATCGATAGTTGCGACCCTTAATCTGACATAACATTGATTGATCAATGATTTCATGATTTTCCATTAGTGAGATCAAGTGTTTTCGGTGTTTTATCATAAGGTTTTCTTTCTCAATTGCTTTTAATTTTTTTCCATAGATTTGTTGGTTCAATTTATTTTCATTGCACTAGTAGTTTAGATAATATCTCAAGTATTTGTTTTTGAAATAAAAATAGAATCATCATATTTCAATACTTATAGCTGGTGTCTTTGTGGGGCGATATCAACACACACTTTATATTATTTTGATCATTGTCCTCCAGTAGTTATTTTGAAAAGTGGGTGAAAGATTAGTTTAAAGGAGAAAAGACATAAGTGAGTTTGAATTTATTGATTGATTTAGCTTTAACCCACATTGTGAAATTTGATCAAATAAAAAAATCAGTGATGTTGTTGGAGACACAAAACTTTAATATTGAAACTTTTATTCAATTATTAATATGGATTTTTCTTTTTGTTTACTTTGTGTTTCTTGTTCTTTGTTTCATGTACATAATTAAAACTTTATCACATGAACGCACTCAACGTATTACAAGCTCAGGTATCAATCCTTACCAAGGAAATTTAAATTCCATGACTTACTATCAGCTTTAGTGCACCATGAAGGGGGGTTGAATTTGTGGGAGATTAAAAAGTTTGGAGGGGAGGTGACGAGTTTAGAGAATTGAGAAAAGGTGGAGAGAAAAAAATAAGGTATTTATAGTTGTTTAGGTGTTAACAAATCCTATAACCATTCCCTAATTTTTCATAATTGAGTATTTCACTCAACTAAAAATGGTGTTTCCAAGCTCACACTAAACTTGTACAATGTGTTCTATGGCTCACACACAATCCTACACTTTGTGTTTCAAGACTCATATAAAACCTTACTCAAATGTTTTACACAGACTCAAACTTTAACCTATTACAAGAGTTTTAAAGGCTAAGCTAACTCTCAACCCAATTATAATGATGTTTAATGCTTACACCAAACAATAAAAAACTCATAATCAAAAAATAAGAAGTTGTGAAACAAATTTGCAAGTTTGGCTATAATAAATGAAATTATCTTCCTTTCATGTCTGTTTAGTAGGATGTTTATAGGTAACAACCACCAAAGAGACGTTACTCAAAAACTATACCTAAATCTATAAGGTAACCTAGACAGATTTTGCATTAAATGCCTGTCAGACTGAAGTCGCAGTCCTAATTGACATTTCATGGTTGTGATTTTATCATTTGTATAGAGAAGATTGAAATCACAGTAGAGAATCCCGTTTCATGTCTAATGGCTAGTTCACGTGCCCTTCTACCATTAGTGCTCCAACAAATATAGTTATTGTGTTTAACTAATGAACCAAAAGTCACAGTTACAATTGAGATCCTTCTTAGGCCTGATAATGACTGCGAATTCTTCTGTTTGGCGAGGAGAAAACACTTCCTTGGGTCGTGGTCATGACAAATGCTTCACCCTCATGAATTTTGATATTTTAACAGTTTCCTTAGACACTTGGCATGATATGGTTGTAGACTCAATTCCCTCATTTTAGTTATGAAATTCATGATTGCGACCCCTGACGCGAACACTACCGTAAATCTTTTTATGAGTCTTTCAAGTTTCCCTCGGCTGGATCACGATTGTGATTTCCTTCGTGAATTCTTCTGACCTAACTTCATCCATCCTTGTTACAAGGTCACAATCACGAATTAGTGAATCCTAACCATGAATTTGGATGTCTTACTCAAAACTAGAGATTTAGACTTCCATCTAATTTTCAATGAAAACCTAACTTAAAAATTGTAAAAACAAAACTTAAACACAACATCTAACCTAGTCTAACACTTACAATGTAGTTTCCTCTTATTTCTCACAGGTGGTATGCGATGTAGAGTTGGCCATAGAAGCATAGCTTACCAAATAGGGAATTATTTTGCACATGGTCAAGTAAGTTATGTGGGGAATTTCAATCACTAACATAATGATGGGGAATTGCAATCACTGACATAATGATCCTTATTATAATACCTACAACCTTGGTTAGAAAAACCACCTTAACTTTTATTAGTCTTACAATAATTATTTAAACTCTAATCTTCAAGCTCCTCCTATTTTTCATCAACTATTGACCTTGCAATGCTTAGAGGAAAAGTCAACCTAAAAAACCTATTGGAGCAACACATTAACAAAATTGATGCTTGATTAGAATAACAAGATGAGAAGCAAATCTAGAAAACTATACCCCTTCCTCCTTCTATAACCTTGGGATTCAAATAGGATCAATGGACAATGATTTAAAATTTACATTTCATGGGACCATACCTAACACTTTTGAGCCTAATCATATGGATCAAGTCAAGAAAACTATATGAAGGAGTAGTAAGGAGAACGATTCAAAAATAAAAGAGGATGAGGATAAAGAGAATGGTAAAAAAGAAGAGTTCATTAAGGAAGGTAAATTAAAAGGTAATCCATAATGCACCATAGAACAACCTGCAAATGAGGAGAGAAGCATGAGTATTGATGAAAAAGAAGAATATATGCATGAAGATTATTAATAAAAGGGAGGCAATTTTGAGTGTGATAAGTCTAAATTGGTATAAGATGATAAGGGTTTTATTGTTAAGAAATGTAAAGTAAGTAATCCTTTCCCTTTTGAAATTCATAAACCCATCCTCTCTCTCCTTTATTGATGAATTGCACTAGATAAGGTTATAAAATCACCTCCTTATATTTTGCATTCTTATCAATTGGAGCTAGAGTCATTACCCTTTTCTTTATGATCTTGAATATTTTAGAGAGCAAAATGCCTCTTATATTATAATCTTGAATGACATAAACCAAGAATAAGAAAAAAGGTCAAGAAAAAGGAAGAGATATATAGATTAGGTCATCATTAATTTAAGGGGCATTAGTCCAATGCATTACTTGTATCTAATATTAATGAAGGATAATAAACCAAAGGTAAAACTTAAGTAAAGCTAGCTCTAAGGGTCAAGCTATAAGATCTTAAAATAATGGTTTTGGGAGGAAACCTAAATTTTATCTTTTCTTTACAAAATTTTGAACTTTTATTTGTTTTAGTAGTTTTTTTCCACTTTGATTAGGATTACTATGGAGAAGATAGGAACAAAATGGGGATCAACTTGGTCAATTATGTTCAATTGTATTTTCTTATTTCTTTTAGTTAGCTTTTATTTTTTTTTCTTTTATCTAGAATTGGCTACTTGATTTTCTTATTTTCTCAAGTGCTTATGGTAATGTAGGCTAAAAGCATGAAGAGGAGTTAGAAGCAATCAACCTCTCAATAAGATGAGAGGAGAGTTTTTTTTTTCTATATAATATTTTCTACCTTTTATGTTTTAAAATGATGTCATTGAGGAAAATGTTATATTTAAGTGTGAGAGGAGGATTGTGATATTATGCTTGGCCCATATGATGTTTGCACCTATGTATAAAGATTAAATGGGCCATATATTTTTTTTATGATTTTTGTAAAGATATGTAACTTAATTAAGCATTATTTGGTAATCTCTATGAGTTATTATAAGAGATGTCATTCTTTAGGATGAATTTAAGATAGATGAATCTCGAGTTAGTTACTAAAATGAGGAGTATAACTTATGACATTAGGATAGTTGGAATATAATGAGATTGCATTTTGCATGTATGTTGAAATAAGCAATTTGGCTACATATGAATAGATATGATTGCTTAAGCTTAAATGAAAGATGAATTGTTATTATGCTTTGTTAATTAGCAATGATGAAGTAATTCAAGAGATATGATTTAAGAATGATCAAAATAAATTCAAAAGAAAGAGAAAAAACTACTCCATTATTTTTTTTAATACTTAACAGTTGAGAATCTTCATGATTAATGTCAATTTTCATGCAAAATGGCAAATGAAAAGCATGAGTATGCAAAGCATTTTGAATGAAGTTATATGTTGAGTAACTTGGTACATTCATCACCAATGTATGTATTTAAGTAAAAATGCATATAAACTCTTCAAAAAAAGAGAAACCAAGTGGAAAAATATTGTACTTTAAAAAAAAAAAGAAAGATAAATCCTAATGATCTCATGTGCTTAAAGCTATTCTTATCATTGTAAATTAGTGAAGGCAATGGTGATCCAACTTGTTTTATATCATAATTATGCCTGTTAATGGTCTAGTTAGAAGGATTATTGAGATGCATGTGTAAAATATGACCTTGTTGTCTCTAACTTTCCATAAATGAATGAGTTTACTTTTCAAGGTAGTAAGCAAAACTAAGTTCTTTTGCTTATGTAAATTCTTTTTTGGTACATCTATTATAATACTTGAGTGATTACCATTACAAGCATGGTGGGGTTATATATGTCTTATAACATTTATTAGAATTTTGGATATTTATTCTTTATTACTTAAGGATAAGTAACTATTCAAGGCAGCTAAATTTATTAGGCTTAATTTATTTATAGACATTTGATGAGATTTGGGCTTGATTTAGTGTTAATCTATCTCTAAATTAAGTTATTTTGGATGATTTGGTGTTATTTCTCATATTTTGATGGTTTGTAAGTATTTTAGCATGTTTGGAGCAAGTTAGGACTAAAATAGGCAAAGCTAACAACTTTATGGGCTAAGTTGGATATTTGAACTCGTGAAGAAGATAAGCAATTTGTCATGCCTAGGACTAAAGTCATAGGCCTTGACTCCTATAGGCTTGATCCAGTGTCACACCACAACTATAGTCGTAAGGCATGACTTGGGC
The DNA here is from genome assembly GCA_949677035.1 of Omphalea diandra. NCBI lineage: Eukaryota > Viridiplantae > Streptophyta > Magnoliopsida > Malpighiales > Euphorbiaceae > Omphalea > Omphalea diandra. The sequence continues at coordinate 2,974 of CATIWR010040026.1, read as the reverse complement.
GTACCATAAGCTACTTTCTAAACTATTTTTTTAACTCTTTTGAATAAGTATTTAAAGCCAACATTTAGGTTTTTTGTACATATGTTAGAGGGGAAAAAAGAGACCTTTTGAACACTTAAAAGAGGCATTTTTTAAAAAAAATAAGGAGAAATAAACTACAACACAATATCAAGTGTAGGAATCCAAGAGATCATTAGATAAAGAAAAGAAGAAAAAGATGAGGAGATTTATCAAGCTACTAGGGAGATTTCAACTTTCCTTCTCTTTATTCTTATTTTCTTTATCAAAGATGATGATATTGCTTTTGTATTTGTTTTGTTTTGTTAGTATGTTAGGCTTGATCTTTTAATTTGGGACCTTTATTGTAACAATCGTATTTATATTTGCTTTGATACCAATAAATGTAATGACCAATTTCATTTTACAGAACTCATATTGCTCTGATACCAATAACTGTAATAACCATATTCATTTACATAACTCATATCTATTCAAGTCCACGATCTGTAATGCTACAATCGGTACCTATCAGAGCACTCAACATCCGAGATTTGCCCGTCAGCCCCGTGATGTCATACACACTGGGATTTGCACGTCTGCCCCGCGTATGCTTGAGACCTCTCTGATACCAAAACTATAACATCTAAATTCATTTGTCACACTAATAACTATGATACCCATTGTTCTCATTTGCAAATCAGCTTTGATGCCATAAATTATAATGTCACAACGTAGCTACAACTGATACCTATCAGAGCATTCAACATCCGAGATTTGCCCGTCGACCCCGTGATGTCATACACACAGGGATTTACACGTCTGCCTCGCTTGTGCTTGAATCCTCTGATACCACCAACTGTAACTATCATCTTCAATTGCAAATCATGGCATTCCATGTTTGAAAATGCATACACATTAAGGTTTATTCACCATGCATATACAATCCCATATGTATTTAATATACACATATGTTAACTAGTGTCAGGACCAATAACCATAACGAGTTCCTATCAAATATTTGTATGACACAAGGAGAGAGAGTTAGAATTTAGCCGACGACCTGTGTTCCATGTGTCTTTATGCAAGACTTTATGCACCAAAATGTCCAAACTCTATGCTTCAATATCTGAAAAATAGTTACGATTTGGTGAGTTGCGACTCAGTGAATAAAAATAATAATCAAATTCTCATGGCATAATCCATAATCAAACATCATCAAGATAAACTACAAGTATAACAATTGACTATGCAAGTGCAAATGCAATAGCTTTGTTTTTGTCGTGACTGAGCAAGGCAAACATTGCTTTCGAGATATTCATGTGATTCATGTAAGATATGATTTGGGACCTATTGGTCCATCTTCCTATAATTTGCAAGTGTTTGACAAGTCGGTCACAATGCCTCTTTTAGCTCCATATGCCAGTGCTTATTCACAAATGATATGCCAAGTAATCATTAAGAACATGTAATTCTCACTTGGCCTGTATTCCCATGTAACTTGTAACAATTCAATCATATATACATGTAATAAAACATAATCATATTATTCCCATGTAACATGTAACAATTCAATCATTCTCACATGACTTATATTTTCATGTAACACGTAACAATTCAATCATATATACATGTAATAGAACATAATCATATCATATAATTATTACATACACCCATTGAATCCAACTATAGTTTTTTACTCACCTTTTGATGTGACCAACCTTTATGGTAGGTTTGGTTCCCTCTCTATGGATTCCTCAAAGTTTTGAGACCTTAGACTTTGATACATACATGGTTACAAGTATGCCAAAATGATTATAAATGCTTGGTGCATGATCCATGCAAGTGTACCTAGTGTTTATACATATTTTCCTTATATGGCAGCCTGAGCTGGCTACACGGTCACAACAATAACTTTTGATATACTTATCCAAATGGATTGATTCTTTTTTCCAAAAAAACTAGACATATAATGGGACAACATATTCAAATTTCCGGCTAATATCAGATACTCACAAAATGTGGTGAATTTTTAAATGTTGCCCTATTGCAGTGTCATCTCAGTCCGAGTAGGTCTTACTCTCTTGGGTGTATCTCAAATTGTACCAGTCCAATTGCAATAATATTCTGCCATCAGTTAAAAAACATATAAATGAAAATTTTTCATGTTTTACACATTATCCAGTTCAGTTTATAAGGTAACCAAAACAAAAGACCAATCTCGGGGCAAGTAGGTTCATAACATGTTGACAACCAGTCATGATAAAGGGATAATATCTCAGCAACCATGCTGGATTTGGCAACAATATTTCACAGGTATGTAGACCAGACATAAATATACAACTTTTAAGTTTGGACCATTGTCATATTCTGAGTCTTTGATCATCAAATGCTTGGAAAACCGAATTAAAAGAAAGGTGGTGTGTCATCCCGGTGCAGAGTCAGTCCCAATCAATGAGTCATATCTCTTTCCACACAGAAAATTAATCAAAACTGGTTTACATGTGTTTAAAGAGGACATAATACTACCAATTTCATGTTTTATAATTTGTCAAAATCAAAACATAATGCCATCAAAATATAACAAAACAGAAGACTGAGATAATCTCAGTTCGGATTTGACCTAGTCTTGATGAAGGCATCATATCCCTTCACACACACAGAATCAAGTAAAACTGTTTCATATGCATTTATATGAGACATAAGGCTACAACTTTCATGCTTTGCACTTTCCCCAATTCCCCTTCTAGTGTTACAAAATCGTGGGTACAAAATTCTGCTCTAATAGCAAAATCAACAGAATCAGCTCTTATTCTCTTGGATTACAACTTCCATCCAAGATTTCCTATTCAAGGCATCCGCAACCATATTTGCCTTCCCTGGGTGATACTCAATGGTACAATCATAATCCTTTAGCAGTTCTGACCACCACCTCTGTCTTGTGCTTAATTCTTTTTGGCTCATCAAATACTTTAAG
>CATIWR010040013.1:0-14259 GCA_949677035.1 Omphalea diandra | reverse complement strand
ACTCTTCATGAAGGCAGAGCAAAGCTGAGGCTAATTCCAGAACCGCTTTGTATCTTACACGCCAAGTGAGTGGAGGTTTCTCCCCAAATAGGTGAAAACTGAGGCTACCACTTGATATATACTAGTACACAAGTAGAAGCTCACCCTTTTCAAGGCGACAACCTATGAGTTTCACCAAATTCCAATGCTTCAACCGACTAAGGATAGTCACCTCAGTTAAGTAGTTGTACTTTCTTTTTCACCTGTCTCAAGCCGCAGGAAATTTTCCTCACTGGCTACTTCCATACTTAAATTAGTAAGGTACCCTTTATAAGTAGCACCACACGTTCCTTCATACAACCAGGCCCCACTTGAGAAGTTACTGGTTGCTGAAACAATGTCATCATAAGAAAATCGACGCAGACCAGATCCCATTTTGAGATCGTTATTAATTGAAGTGAAATTCATATTCTGATTTCTTCGGCTCATCCGATTCCGTCTCCACCAAATAACAAATGCTATTACCACCACAACTACCACAACACATGTTGGTAGTCCTGCAAGTAGTAGTAAAAACATGTTTTTATCATTATTCATATTCGTTTTCTCTGTCTCCAAACTTGAGCTGAATTCCCAGGAATATACTGCGTGTCGTTCGATATAATCTCTTGTAGAAGCTGAAATCCGACCGTGACCCATTGAGGAAGAACATCTTTGAGGCCGGTCAAGTAGGAAAGACTAGTACTCTCCTGAGGAATAGCCGTAGTTCGAAATTCCCAAGAAAGGCTCAGATTCTTGGTACTGCCTTTATATAAGAAATCCACACATTAGCAGTATCTGTACTGTGTAGAGTAACATTCCAAGGAGCGTAAGCCACCAATGAAAGTGAATTGATGTTAATACCAACATGCTGAAATGGAGGATCCCATTTCAGATACGCAGTTGAATCAAATTCAATGTTCACAACTTGGTATAAAAGATGATGCTGAGGAGGAGTTCATGGTTGTGATATTATACAGGCCAAGAAAAACACCAGCAGAATTCGTAAGAATCCGGAATCCCACGGGAGCGAGGAAGAAAGTGAAGCCAGAACCATAAATGGTACGGCGCTGGATGTCTATAGTAAAAGAGAAACGGGTGGTGAAATCGGTGAGGGTTTGTGTCTGGGAATCCCATAGCAGTACTTCATCAGCATAAGTAGCATGACCTACTTGACACTGGCAAGTGTCGCTGTTGAGTTCAGTGGCTCCAACAAAAGGAGCTGCAGCACTTTCGTAGATTATGTTAGTGTCTGGGGGTCCAAAACGTGGTTTATGGAATGACAGCGAAGCAGTAGAAGGAAGAAGTAAACGATGGAAGGAGACAGAGAGAAATAAATTCTGTACATGGCAAAAAGAGGTGTCCACGTTGAGACTTGAGAGAGGGAGAGAGGAGATTGAATTAGATAGAATTTAAGATATCATGAAGGAGAGAGCAATTAATGTGTCCTAGAATTTAATGATTAACCTTTTAAAAGGAAATTCGAAAACCAACTTGATCTAGAAGTAAATTCCAAATATTTAAATTTAGAATTACTCAAAAATTTGTATATAATACATCAATGCGTTATTATTATGGTTCCATTCCATGAGAAAGTACTCCCAAATTTCTGCCCCATTTTATTCATTTTCTAACTTAGAGCTAGCAGTAAAACACAATGACATAATCATTGGATATTTTTGTTATCTAGGACAAATGAGATTATAATATACTCAAAATACAGTCTAAGGATGAATATAACTTATCAAGAAAAAGAAATTAATCACTTTATGTTTGGCCAAGAGTATATAAGCCTTTTTAACTAAGGATTTCCAAGAGAACATTAGTGAAGATGCAAGATCCTATCTTTTTTTTTTTGAATGCTATGGTGCATGGAAATCTCAGCTGAGTCATGTTTTTGTGTTTCAGAAACGTTTTTGCATTGTATTTTTTCTATATTTTCACTTACATTTTATAAAATATTATTCTCACATGAGATGATTTTCCTTTTTCTATTTTCTCATGTTTCCGTTTCCATGCTATATAGTTTTTGTTTGGCAAAAATAAATTTGTAATAGCATAGCAAATATTTAAGAACTATTTAGTTTGATTTTTAATTTTAATTTTGAATTGCTTGTTGAACTATTTGGTTTGAATTTTAATTTTAATTTTGTGTTGTTTATTGAATTTTGCAATTGTAATTTTTTGAAATTAAAGATGACTTTCATTCATAAGAAAAATAATATATTATGAACATAATGGATTTTATATTACTGTATTTCTATAAATTAAAAATTAAGATATCCATGTGTACTACATATATAGATAAGAATTTTGGTTTGAAGAAATTCATCGTATTTGATGCTATTTTTGGAGTCTCTTGATTTTTCTGCGAGATCGATCCAGACACTAGCAAAAGCAGATTCATTGTTGTAGATATGCACTGCACTTAATATTAAGCTATCCTCTAAAAATTCTGCCACAATATATAAAAATAAAAATAATCCACCAAAAAGGATATATAAAAAATAAAATAAAATATATCCTGAAAATGAGAAATAAAATCTCAAGATCATCCAAAATAGATAGATCAAAGAAGAAATTTCAGTCTATCCAAAAAGAAGAATAGATCTAAGTATTATTGAGACATAAAAATAAAAAATAAAAAAGAATGATAAAAAAGCACCATCGCCAATCTAAGTGTAACACCCAAAATTTATAAATTATATTTTCTTTAAAGTTTTGAATATTTGAGTTATAAAAATATATTTACTTTGAAAATTTTAATTTAGATATTTAAATAATATAAGAGTAATTTTATTAGAGAAATGATTGGGATACATGTCTATAAAATTAGTATTACGGTTAATTTAATTTTAAGAAGAGTTAAATATTTTAAAGTTATTTTTTTATATATTTCAGTATATGCGATTATGATATTATATTTTATTTATAAGCTTGAAATTTAATTATATTGTATGCAAGAAAAATTTTGTAAAGGTAATAATAATGATAGTGATTTTTATAAATATTGTAAATGAGTTTCAATTTGAAATTACATATGATTTATTTATAGTAAGATTTTATTTAAGTAGAGTTAGTAATAATAAAGTATTTAAATTAGAACTCAATAATCGACAATAGTAATCATGAAAAAAATTATATAGTTTAAATTATTTTTGAGAATTTTTAATTTTATATATATAATGAAGAACATTAAAAAACGGAAAACGAAGTTTAAGTGGTTGTGGGACCAATCACACCACGTTATCCAACAGCTCATGCAACGAAATATGAAAGAAAAAGAAAAGAGGGGAGAGAGAGAGAGAGAGAGGGGACAGGGGAAGAGGGATTTTTTGGTTTGGCATGCTCTGGCCACCATCGATCTATACCAGCGGTGCCAATAGTTTCTCCTCACCTATAGAAGGCAACAGGTGGTGGTTGATCGGTCACTGATGGCGTGTTGTGGTAGCGGGAGAACAAAACATAATTTTCTAAGTAATTAAATTTTGAATTCTCATATCTTGATTTCAACATCCAAATCAAGCATGGTTAGTGGCGTTGAAAAGTTGGCAAACCTAGCTTTAATTTGATACCTGACTTATCACTGAAAACAGCTTGTATCGGCAGTGACAACTAGTCAAAATTTTATCATTTTTCATAGTTTTGATTGATTTCAATTAATCGAAGAGGAATTTAACTATACTATCACCTTCTGTGAACTTCTAAAATGATAATCTACATTTTGGTATGGGTGGTGTCATTACTAGTCACCAGCGGTGAACTCCAACTACCACAAGCAGCATCTCCAGCAAGGCTCGAGAGGAAATTGGGACAAAATGTTTTATTCATCATTTCGATTATAATGGTTTTATAGATGTTTTAGTGAGATTTTATAAATTTTTAGTATTTTTTTATAATTAAAATTTGGATATAAAATTATGAAATTAATGTTTATTAATGGCGTGGAGATGGATTATATGGATGTAAATTGATTAATTGAGGATGAGTTGAAGTTAATTGCATTTTGGACCTAATTAGAAGGATATAGAAAGTTTGAGGACATTATTGAAATAAGGATTTAATTTTAATTAAAGAGAATTATTAATTGTAATGCATATGATTTAAGAGATTATGATGAGATGAAGATAATGATGCTAAATGAGATGAAAATATAGTTAAAAAGTTTAAGGACTTAGAGGATTAAATTATAAATTGAGAATACATGAATGTTAATATTTTTATGGAGACAATTGAATATTTGATGTATAATTGATCATAAATTAAAGTTTAATGATGATTATGGACCTACATATAAAAATTAAGCTAATTCATTATAATTAGAGAAATTAATTGAAATTAATGTAATTATTAAAGATTATGAAATTGTTATGGTATTTTAGGAAAGTAATGGAATAATTATGAGGGTGATTAAGTTAATTTTAGATTTAGTTGAGGCTTGAAAAAATCATTAAATTGATGGATTTAATTAGATTGAAAGAGACTGATAATAATTAGTGATGACTATGAGTATTATTTAAGAATATTATGATCAAAATATACACATATTTTCGATGGAGATATTGGATGGTTGCCCATTAGAAGCATTAAGTCTGCATACATATAACTAGAATTCGTATTATAGGCTGCAAGGGTAAGACATTTTTGTGTCTAACGTTTGCTAAAATTGATAAATAGCACAGTTGAGTGCACACATGATTTTAGTAATATGTTTTATTAATTTTGCAGTTTATTAAACATTTCAAATATTTTATTTTAGATAGTAAAAAAAGTGTGAATTTTAAAAAATTATAAAGTTTTATAAGTATTTACCCAGCGAGATAATCACAAAGTTTTATAGGTTTTATAAATATTTATTTTAAATAATTACAATAATTATTATTATTTTTTATTTTATCAAAAAAATAAAATTTACATTCACTCTCTCTCTCTTTTCTTTCCAAATCAGTGAAATTGACCCAAATCGGTGAGACCCAATCCCACAATCATCGCCACCACCCTCACTACTAGAGCCATCTTGCTATCATCACCCAATGCCACCACCGTAAACCATCGTAACAACCACTGGATATAGCAATAATAAAAAAAAGTAGCAACAATAACACTTGAACTAACAATAGCCACAATCAAGATAGCGCCAAATCGTCACCGTTCTGACCACCACTCAGTGCCCTATCACCACTGCCACCACTACCACCACATCAACAATACCAGTAGCAATATCAACAGAAAATCAACCATAACAACAATAAGATAGTCACTTTCAAACTTGGATTAACGAATCAAGACCATAACCTCAATACCCAACATCACCATCTGAAATCACCTTACCCTTTATCCACCACGCTACCGGTGTTACCCTCTCCCACTTATCAGCGTTGCCAGTGCTAACAGATCTGGCACCATTGATTGTAATGAGATTTGCAAATGGTGCAGGGGAGAAACAACGCAAAATCATAATAAACAAAATCCTCAAAGATACAAAAACAATCGTGCCCAGGAGAATCGAGTTAGGAGAGAAAAGCGGTTATGGCTTTTGGATCGGGCATTCAAAGATCTTACTTTCAGTCGAAGGAGGTCTTCATCTCTTTCTGTTTCATCTGCTACTGAGAAGGAGATCTTGCTTAAAAATATATAAACAATTGTCCCCCATTTTCACCTGCTTCTGTTTTCATTGATGTCAAGAATGAGGATGCATACTGGTCAATGAGCTTCCCTTTTGGTGGTGGTGGTTCTATTTTTGGTGAACAAATGGAAAATTTCAACGTGGCTTCAAGAAGATGGGATTGATAATTGTTATTTGATAATTTTGGTGTTCCTCGATAATTGTCGGTTTCCGGGCGGGAGAATGGATTTAGCGATTAAAAAGGTGAATTTAGCTTTTTTTAAGCTTTGAAATATATTATTTTAAATTTAAAAATAAATATCTTTTATTTTTTTATTGTCTGCCCTTTCTTGACAAGATAGTACCTGTCAGTCTATTTTTAACGCACAAATGGTGGATTTGATCCAAAATGAAAAGTTCTAAATTAAATTGGCCTCGAAAGTTAAAAAGGGCTAAATTCGCCGAAAATGTAGCATTTAAGAGGGAAATGAGACCCTACTCCAATTTGATTCATGGCCAACAAACTCATTTCTTGTATGAAAATTTGAACCCTCTCTTACCTTGAGATTGGTGCACGAATTATACAAGAGAAACAAAGAGAAATTAAATAAGAAAAAAATTTTATTTAAATATTTTATTTATAAAGAAAAGAATTCAAATTCATTAGAGAAAAAAAATTCAAATTCATTAAATATAAATTTATTTTATTAACTCATTAAAAAAGACAATATATGAAGACAAAGTAAAGATATTTTAGTAATTTAATATATCACATACTTTTTAATTTAACATTTCTCTTCATTTCTCTCCAAGATGAGGAGAAATTTTTATTAATCTAATTTCTCTCCGAATCTCTTCATTTCTTTTTCTTTTCTTTCTCTTATTTGCAAGCCAAATAAGGAAAATAATTTTAATTTCTTTTTTTTTCTCCTCACTTTTTTCCAAGCAAACAAAGAATTAGTCTACTGGAAAGCTCCCTCTGCTATTGGGTTGGGTATAAAGGTAATAGGTCAAATCGGATCATTTGGATTAGGTCATTTTTTAGTTGGATCACTTTCGAGTTGAGTTAGGTTTGGGTCATCTAGATTTCGGGGGTTTGGGTTATGCATACAAAAAAGATTTTAGGTCAGTTCGATTTTACTTTTGAAATTGATATTTCGGGTTAAGTCGGGTCAATTGTTATTCAAATTTTAAAAGGTGCATTTGATTTTTTTTTTTTATTATTTATACAATATTTTCTCACAATTTGTTAAGAAAAAATAATAATTTTCTCTTAAAAATTATTTTGAATAAAATTTTATATAAAAACAGAACTTGATTAAAAAATATTTTTATTTAAGTGCTTAATAAATTAAATATAATTTATTTTCGAAGCAAATCACTACATATAATAAAAATAACTAATTGAACTAAGTTCATATAGAGTTATATTCAAGTCATATATCAAAATTTAAACTAATTTAAAAAAAATATAATATTTAATGATAACAAATTACTAATTACAAAAAATTTTATGTATTATAATAAAATTTAAGTGATAAAATTAATTTTATCTTAATAAGAGAGTTTATTGTAATAAAAATTAAATTTATCACAATTATTATAAAAATAAATAAACTTGTGGTAGATTTATTTGATGTATTAAATCATTTAAAATTTATGGTAAAAATTTAGTTTAATGACCTAAAAAATTTAAATGTTTACGTGATTCCCAATCATATCCAAAGTTTCAAATTAAGTCAATTACCTCAATCATATTCAAAGTTTCAAATTAGGTCAATTATACTCTAATTTGATAAATTAATTTTAATTATACCTCAAATCAAAATTATAGTTTAGTAAAATGCATATTTAGACTCAGTTGACCCTTAAACTTTTCAATTAGTTCAATCAAATATAAAATTAAAATTAAAGTTTAATTAATATGATACTTTTATTTCTATTCAATTTTATTTTATTTTTACTTAATTAAATTTATTATGTACTTTTGTATGATAAATTCTAATTTTATATTTAAATTTAAAATTAAAAATTAAAATTTTAAATTTATAATTCATAAAATCTCTCAATCTCTCTTTTTTTTAAGAAAATTCTCTCAATCTTCTTAAAAATTTAATTTTTGCATTTTAAATAATAATTTTTTTAAAAAAACTATTTAGAATAAAATTTCTAAAAAATATTTAAAAAATGAATTACATATGATTAATTAAAATGTTTTTTATTCAATTTATCTCATTTTTGTTTAATTACATTTATTATATACTTTTATATGATGAATTTTTCTAATTTTAAATTTATATTTAAAAAATTTTTAAAATTTCAATTTATTATTCATAAAATCTCTCAATATCTCATTTAAAAAGATTTCTCTCAATCTCTCCTTAAAAATATATCTAGCTAAAATATAAATTTTAAAAAATATTTTAAAAATTAATTATATGAGCTTAATTAAAATGATACATTTATTTTGTATTCAATTTAATCTTTTTTTTACTTAATTAAATTTGTTATTTATACTTTTACATAAAGACATCTAATTTTATATTTAAATCTATAAAATTTTAAAAGGTAAATTTTATAATTCATAAAATTTCTCAAGATCTCATTTAAAAAGGAAATTCTCTCAATCTCTCCTTAAAAATTAATTTTTATATTTGAAATAATAAATTATTTAAATCATTTAAATAAAAACTTTAAGAAATATATAAAAACTAATTACATGAGCTTACTTAAAATGATACTTTTATTTTTTTTATTGAATTTAATCTCATTTTTATTTAATTAAATTAATTATATTTTTATATGATAATTTTGTATTTAAATTTAAAATTTTTAAAAATTTTTGAAAATCAAATTTACAAATTATAAATCTCTCAATTTCTCATTTAAAAATTTCTTTCAATCTCTCATTAAAAATTAATTTATATATTTTAAATAATAAATCATTTAAAATAAAATTTTTACGAAATATTTAAAAAATCAATTGCATGATATGAACTTAAATATTCTCAAAAAAATTATCCTTGAAATAGAATTTAAGGATTTTATTAGTTTATTATTTTAAATACATAAAATAAAATTTTATAATTAAAAACATGAAATTAATGCAAAATTAATTATTGATCAACTAAAATAACAATAAAAGTTTAATATTTTTGTGAAAAATTATTCAGATTGAGAAAAAATAAAAATATTATTTTAGTAAAATTTAAACTAAATTTTGAGTGTAATTGAACTAATTGAGAAAATATAACAATGAATTGAGTCTAAATATATACTTTATAAAATTTTGATTTTGACTTGGGATACAATAAAAACCAATTAATCAAATTAAGGTAAACTTGATTCATATAATTGAAAATTTGTGAAATTGTTTGTATATTTTAAGTCATTGAGCCCAAAATTTTAATTAAAAAATTTCTATTATAACAATGAACATTTCAAATAAATTATAATATAAATTTTTTTATCATAATATTTTGTCATAATATTAGTGTCAAATTTTTATTGCCCACCAAATTTGATATAAGAAGTAATATTGGTGTAATAATTTTTTTGTAATTATGTTAAATAATTTCATAAAAATGATAAAATTATTTTACCACAATAAATAACTTTTATTTTTACCAAATAACTTGTTATTATAAATAAGAAATTATAATTTAGGCATATGAAAAGACACAGTAAAATTAGTAAATTTATTAAAAATATAAAATATTAATATGTTTAAAAAATAAAATAAAATACATTTGAATTTGAAAATTAATAAAATAATTTAAAATAAATTTATTTTTTATTTTCATTATATATATATATATATATACACACACACATATATAAATAAATAAATAATTTTTCTATTGTTATCGAGTGAATTCAATTAGGTCACAAATTGACACATTCGAATCAATTTTGACACAATCCATCGAATTGACCCTTATCTGACCTAACCCTTAAACTTTAGGGTCATTTCAAGTTTACTCCAGATCAGGGTTGAGTTCAGGTCACATGTTTTCAGGCATGTTCATCTCGAGTTTTCAGATCGGATAAAAAATTGTCACCTTTAGTCGAGTATATTGGCTACCATAGCATATATTTCTGCAATTTTTGAAGAACAAAGTGTCAAATTCATGTTTTATGGAAAATCAACAACGGGTGTTGATATTACTCCAATGAGCATTGAGATCAAAACCAACGACCATAAAAGGATGAACAAGGGACGTTGAAACTATCCGTTGTAACTTTAATAGGCGTTGCTAAGAATTTATAGGTGTTGTCACCTTTAATAGCTAGTTTTATAGAAAAGCCATTAGCCTAAGCATCAACTATTTCAATGGCTAGTTTGTAATTTTGGCTATATAAGGAACATTTCTTAATACTGGAAAAATATTAAAAACTTTGGAGAATATTTGTAATCAACTAGAGAACATCTAACAAACTATTTGTGCAAATCTTTTGGTGTTGCTTTAATTTAGGTACAGTGAAAGTTATTTTGTAACTATTTGAGAGTGCATTTTTTTGAACACTAAAAGTGTAATTGCAGCCTGTTTTGAGAGATATTGACACTGTTTGAATTTATCATTGCTAGTCGTTAAGAGTTTGGAATTGTACTTATAAAATTACCAAGAATTAAGTTGGCTCTCTTGTTCTTTGTTAAAAAAAAGTAATTGTAAATATTGTTTTTGAGTCTGAAAAAGAAAAAGTTTTACTTGAGTCTAGAAAAAGAATAGAAAAAGCTCAAGTGAAAATTTGAGAAGTGAAGTAAGCTCATTGTCGAACTACTATAAATCTCTATGTTGATTTGTGATTGTTGCTTCCCAATTATGTGTTTTTATTTTTATTTACAACCCAATTCACCCCCTTTTAAGTTGTCTCATCTCCATCCAAACCAACAAATATAAATAATTATAGTATCAATATTATAGTTTTATTAGCACCAAATACTGTAAAGAGTACCACACAGTTATAAATCTATGTTGCCGAAATGGAAAAACATGGATGAAAACGGAATTAAAGATAGAGAAAAAAGAACTAAAGAACAATTATAATTTATGTTGCATGAAAACAGAAAAACATTGAAACGATATAGGGAAATGACAATTTTTAAATTTTTATAAAGGAAAATGTGAAAAAAAAAGAAAGAAAATGCATAAACGTTTCTAAAATGAGAAACGTGACTCGACAAAGAGTTTCGTGCTATATAGATTATAATTAATTTTAGCTTTAAGTTCAATTTTAGATGAAGGTTTAGTATTTATTAAATAATATATATAATAAATTTTAATCTCAAATTTAATTTTATATTAGTATTTACAATTTGTCAAAATATTTATATTAGCAACATAATATTTTTGACAACTAATAATATAATATATTCTTATTTTGACATATAGTAAATAAATTAATTATTAAATGTTTAATTTTTAATAAATAAAAAAGAAAATATAAAAAAAATTAACAATATAGAAAGTTTTCCATATAAAAAAGGTTAACAATATAGAAAGTTTTTATAATAAATATTTATTTTTCTATATAATAAAAAAATAAAAGAATTAAAATAGTTAAACAAAAAAAGTGAAAGTGTAAAAGTTTTTATGCGAAAATCATATAATTATTAAAATTTATTACATTAATTTAATTATATTTTTGTATACAATATACTGTATTATAAAATAATAATAAATTTTAATTATTATTTACATAATATTTTTTAACCATTTACCTATTATTTAATAAAAATAAATATTAAATTTATTTAAATTTTATTATTATAATTACACGGCACGGTATCTAGTTCATGACTAGTATAAATAAGAATATCACCCTAAAGTTATATTTAATATTTTTTATATAAATTCTTAATAGAATTTAATAAATATTATTTATTTTTATATTAGATTATATATAAAATATTATAGTTTTTTATAAATTTTAAAACAATAAAGTATGACTCTAATAATAATAGTATTTAATTAAAGATTTGTTAAATTATTTTAAATTTTATATATAATTAAAAATAAATATAAGTTTAATATAATAAAATATACCTAATTAAATTTTTTTTTTAGAATTTATCAAAAATGCCAAACATGCGCAGCCATGCGTACCTAGACATTCCCATGACACGACACCCAAAAGCAAATTAATTTTTTTAATTTAGTAGTTAAAAATTAAATGAATCGGTCACATCAGCAATTAATTTGGTTCATCTTAGATTAGATTGACTTTTAATATATATATTTTTTTATTTTCAATTCTTATAAATATAATTATATATTTTTAATATTTTTAACAATGATTTTAGTAACATTTTTTTAATTTTTTTATTATTAAAATAATTAAATATGACTGATTAGAACGTTCGAATCGGCATGAATTATACAAAAGAAATGTTTAGTAAATTACAAAAGAATGTTCGAATCAACACGAATCATGCAAGAGAATGATCGAATAGACACAAATTGTATGAAAATTTGAACCCTCTCTTGCCCCATGTTTGATGTACGAATTATACAAGAAGAAATAAAGAGAAATTAAACAAGAGAAGAGAAGAAAAAATAAATGAAATTTAAATTCTTTTCACTTGTTTGGATATTTTATTTATAGAAAAGAGAAATTTAAATTCATTAGAGGAAGAAATTTAAATTTAAATTTATTAAGTATAAATTTACTTTTTTTAATTCATTGAAGGAGATAATATATAAAAATAAATTAAAAATATTTTAATAATTTAATATATCTCACTCCTTTTAACTTAACATTTTTCTTCATTTTTCTCCAAAATGAAGAAAATTTTTTATTGATTTAATTTTTCTTCAATTCTCTTCATTTATTTTCTTTTCTTTATTTTATTTACAAACTAAATAAAAAAAATAATTTTAATTTCATTTTTTTCTTATCGCTTCTCTTCAACCAAACAAAGGATTAGTCTACTGAAAAGCTCACCATGCTATTGGGTTGGGTATATTGGCTACCTTATCATATAAAATTAAAAAATATATAATTAATTTTATATTAAATTTAAATAATTTTATCAATTAATTATTTATTTAAAATAAAATTTTAATATTTTATCAAATAAATAGTTTTATTTCACACATAAATAATTAAAAATTTTATATAAAATTATTTAATTTAAATAACTATAAATAAAAATAAATATTTATCAAAGAAACTATATAGTAAATAATTAAAAAATATATAGGATTACTGATAATTTTCATATATTATCTATTTAAAAATAAATATTATTTATCCAATCACATATTTTATATAAATATTTTATTTTATTAATTTTTTAAATATATTTTAAATAATTTATTAAAATTTTCATTTAATTGCATATTAATTATAACTTGACACCAAAAATACATTACTATTATTATTATTATTATTATTATTATTATTATTATCGTCAAAATGGTAAAAAATTTTGGACTTTACTCCGGATGTCCCCTCCTTAGCCCGGTCCCAGCAAAATGCATTATTGAAGTACCTAGCAAAATGACACTACTGCCACAGTTCGTAAGATGAACAAAAATGTCTACATCCATTCCTTGAAAATGCAGAGAACAATTGAAATTCTCTCTTTCATCAGCCGAGTTCAAGACTAGAACGGTTCACCACTGGTGCTGGAAGATGATGGAGGTGCATACATAGGTACAGGCATTTTAGCAGGTAGATTTGGGATTGCACTCTCAAAATTTAAGGCATGAATTGCATGTCTTATAGATGGTCTCAGATTACGATCAGGGTGAGCACACCATAATCCAACGATCATCAGACACTCGACTTGTTTCTCATCAAATTCCATATCAAGTGATTGATCAACACCTAAAAGAAGTTTCCCTTGTCCATAAAGTTCCCACATCCATTCTACTAAACTCATTTCATATTTCTCTTGTATATGATCTGTTGCTTTTCTTCCACTAGCAATTTCTAATGCAACGATCCCAAAGCTGTACACATCAGACTCTTTACTAGTCCTTCTTGTGCTTAAATATTCTGGAGCCAAGTATCCTAAAGTTCCTGCCAATCCTGTTGTCTGGGGACCAATCTCATGGTCCATGAGCCTAGCTAGCCCAAAATCACCAAGCTTGGCATTAAAATTTGAGTCTAGCAATACATTGCTGGATTTGACGTCTCGATGCACCACACATTTCTCCCATTCTTCATGAAGATAGAGTAAAGCTGAGGCCAAACCAAGTGAGATCTTGTACCTTGCAGCCCAGGTAAGAGGACTGCTCTTGTGGCCAAAGAGGTGAGAATAGAGGCAACCATTTGGCATGAACTCATATACAAGAAGAAACTCACCCTTATCGTGGCACCAACCCAAGAGTTGCACAAGATTTCGGTGTCTCATTTGGCTTATGGTTTTCACCTCAGTAATGTACTCTTTTTTACCTTGTCTAGACCCCCTGGAAATTTTCTTCACAGCAATTGCCATATCCATATCTATTAAGTATCCCTTGTAAACAGCGCCAAACCCTCCTTCACCTAGCATCCTTTCACTTGAAAAGTTATTGGTGGCTGAAACAAGATCTTCATAAGAAAACCTTCTTGGTCCTGCTCCTCTTTCAAGGTCTTCATCATTGATGGACATCAAGTTCGTTCTTTCTGTTGCTCTTTTCCTGGTC
>CATIWR010040010.1:0-28068 GCA_949677035.1 Omphalea diandra | reverse complement strand
ACACAACCTCACTCAAGTGTTTCACTAGGCTCACACTTAAACCTTTCTTAAAGTGTTTTTATAGGCTAACACTACATACTTACAACTTGGTGTTTAATGCTCACACCTAACAATTACAAATTCATAAAGAAAATGAAGGAAATGAGTAGCAAAGATTGAGAGCTTTAATCACTTGTAATAAATTCCTTAGCAACCTTATTCATGGCTATTTGATGGTGTATTTATAGCCAAACTTCACCAAAGAGACGTTGCAGATTATAGCTCATCAAATCTTTGAGACATGTTTGATAGATTCTACATTAAATGCTTGTCAGGATGAAATCACGGTCGCTTCTGCCATTTTGCAGTCACAAAATCTAAATTCTTCAAGGAAAACCCCATTTGTATCTAACGGCTAGTCCACGTGGCAGCTTCTTATTAGTTCACCAGGAAAATATAGTCATTGTCTTTTACCTACTTTCAGAAGTCGCGGTCGCGAGTTTTCTTGCACAGGCCGCGACAGAGGATGCGAATTCGTCTGTCAAAGTGGTCATCTTTCTTCCTCAGGATTCGTGATCGCTACCAACAAGATGCCTTCGCGAAATTTGACTTCCAATAGTCTTGTGGGACACTTGTCAAGCTGTGGTTGTGGACTTGCTTCCCTCTTGAGTTACTTTGAAATTTGCGGTCACGACTAGGGCGTGACTTTCATCGTGAATTCTTCTGCCATATTTTGGCTTCTTCTTTTCTGTAGGTTGCAGTAGAGAATGACTCCGCGATTTCGCCTGCTTGAATTTCAACATGCCTTAACATGAGTCGCGGTCACAAATCCTAGATTGTGGTCACGATTTACATGTCACTTTGGAGTTTATCAACTCTTTTCATTTCTTCTTGAGAGATTTATTTATTTCTGCAAAATCAACACTTATTTGAAATATTAGTGATGATCAATCTACTTTATCAAGATCAAAAGAGGTTATAGACTTAGGATTAGCCATCCTAGTCAAACACTTCTAATGCTCATGTTACTTATCGGACCTCTTTAGTCAAGGCATAGCTGCGATGTAGACAAAAAACCACTATGAGTATAATACTAAGTGATGTAATAAATAATCACGATTAACATAATAATGTCCATGGAGGAACAATATCTGGTCAAAGGTGATCAAGTTCAAGTGAGCACGCCTAGTAGCCATAAAAGAATCCTTATAGCTCACTATGCTCAACCATGCAAAATGACGGTAGCTACCCTCAACATCGTCTATGAGATCCAACCCTTACAGTAAACATAGATCAATGAACCATGTATGTTAATAAGAAATAAATAAGCTTCAAAGTAATAAGTTAGAGTTAAGGAACAAAGAAAGGAAGCATGAAAAATTATGATGACGACTCTCTATAAGCCATACATTTAGCATAGACCTCAAGAGCACCGATCGAGGTAGTGGTAAAGATACGCCAATGTTGTAGACCCCTAGTCAAAATGGTGTGGCAAATCCAAAGCCTCTAACATAAGCACTAGGCATAATTCTACTACCCCAAAAGCAGTTGAGAACATTGATCCTAATAAGATGTATAACAAGTAGCTCAAGCATGCTACTCCACCACCTCGACAAAGCTATCATTAGTAACAATAGGTGCACAAATCTAAATGTTCATCCTTGTCATGGTCCTGCTTCACTTTAGCTAGGGAATGCAGTCCAAGACCCTCTTTAAATAATCCCTCTTGAGAACTTGGTAGTGAATGTTGGAGTCGGTAGGTAGCGGAATACTAGCGAATAATAAGTCAACCAAGAAGATGAAGTCCTTAGGAGTGATCGCAAGCTCAATAACTTAGGCCAGGTGGAAAGTGTGTGGGTCGTGTCCATCCATCATTCCTCCTCGGTGTTTCATCAAGTAGCATATATAAGAAGGTTCAAATTTTGGTCCCCTCTATATGGATTATGACTTACGGGTTAAATCACGACCCTACGCCCTAATAGACTCAGTGGAACCACCTCCTTTCCAAAAGGAGACAATCCTATATAGAGAGGGAAAGAAAAGAAGCAATGAATTATTTATATAGTTACCGCAGTTTGAAGGCAAGAGGGTAATGGGAAAAAAAATTTTGGAACAAAACACCATGATACAGTCAAGTTCATAATAATGATGAATTGCTTGTTCAAGTATATCCTAATTATTAAGGAATCAATTCATAAATTAATTTCAGTTATTTCCTTATGTAGGTTAAAGGACAAAAGCGTAAGTCATGAAAATCTGGGCAATTAACCAGACTGATAGAAGGAAAAATAAATCTCACTAAAAATAAGGGTTGAGTGTCCTAGAAATTATTTCTTAAAATGTTTTGAACTAACCTAATGTTCGTAGGTAAGAAGTAAATTCAAGGGCAGCTCTTAAAGCCTATAGTGATAAAGCACATAGAAAATAACAATAAAATGAAAAGTGGAGAAAAATTACACCTATTGCTCCCAGAGCAGCTCCTACAAAGTGACGATACAAATTGTAGACCACCGGTATGTCATCAGTTGAAGGATAGCTTGATGGAATCATCATCACAGTCACATTCCTCAGTAGGCTCACCCAATCAAATCCCTACTGGGATCATAACTGCTCGAGGGCATTGGGGGTCGGGGGTCCTTATCGGTAAATTCCTCCTAAACATCAAACACCTCGTCTACATCGAATTTAGCCATGTTGGTTATTGGAAAGAGTTGAGGTTGCCTAAGAGCTACATCTAAAGCTTAAAGAGAAAAAGTGAAGAGAAAGAAGATAAATGACACAATTGAAGACAAGAGGCTCCTAATGCCTTTTTATAGTGGCCCCTGACTTACAATAAAAGCAGGGCTATACAATCCTGCTGGGCTTGGCAAGCTTGACCATTCCTCGAGCCTGACAAGCCCAACCCCTAGCCCATTAAGCACAATCTAACTTTCTCTTCAAGATAAATTACTAAAATACCCTTTACCCCTCTCCAAGTTTAATTATGATTAAATTACCAAAATACCTTTGCCCCTATGGAAGCCCAATTATGAGTAAATTACCAAAATACCCTTTGCCTCTCTACAAGCCTAAGAATGACCAAATCACCAAAATACCCCCAACTTCCCAAAAAGTCTAGGGTGACCAATTGCCAAAATACCCTCATTGCTTCTTGTTTCAAATCAAATCCTTATAATGCTTTTCGACGATAAGCAGATTCCCTCAGAGCCCCCATAAATATTTTTAGTTCTCTCTAAAATAACAGAACCCAAAGAACTACTCTTTCTATAAAATAACAAGATTTGAAGGAAAGCTTCATACCATATTTAGGTCTCAAGCCCATTACCTTTAAATGGGGATGGAATTCCACGGAAGCCAAAAGTGCTATGAAGGTATGAATTTAATCTTATAAATGCTAGAAAGGCCCATATAACATGAGAACTATTCAAGGGCACCCCTGAGTTAAGAATCATCAATCATAAAACCCAAAGCATACATTGATAAATGCAAAAGTGATATTGATCACAAGAAATTATCTATTTAAATTATAATGCTAGGTACTCTTGGAAAGCATCCAAAATAACCTTGGTACTTGTCAGAGGGGTTCAATAAGCTTAGTATTTGCATGAGGGCTGATAAGAAAGAACCTTAATAGTTTTTTGGGGGTTGCTGAAAGAAGATGATCACCCTTGGTACTTGCTAAAGAGATGTTAGGAAGTTTAGTATCTTCTCAAAGGCTGTTATGAAAGAATCCCAATACTTGCTTAAAGGCTGCTAAAAGAAGATTATCAACCTTGGCAATTGTTATAAGGTTGCCTTAAAGTTTTGTACTTGCTAGATGGCTGCCAAGAGCCTTAGTACTTCCTCAAGGAGCTATTAAGGAACTTGTATCCTTAGGTATCCTTACTAATGTTTACATTTTATACTTTGATTTGTTGTATCTTGTCCAACATCATTCATCAAATGTTATTTTTTCAAACCACACAAAGTAGGGGCAAACTGTGAGCATTAGATTTTGGACCTCTAGATACAAAGCATACTGATGAAAATCACTAAACTAAATCCATAAAATGCAAGGGGAATCACACAATGTAAAAGATGAAAGACCTTAAGAAGCCCTGGAGAACTCTAAAGATTACGCCTAAACCCAAAACCAAATACCAAACCTTGCCAAATCTAGGGCTGCTAGCCTAGTTTGGTAGGTTGTATATGGCCCATCAAATAGGGTAGTACAACTATCAACTCAAGGTTGTACACCTTCCCCAAGGTTGTATAGCCTTCCTAAAACTCTAGTCCATATAAACTTCTAAAACTGGTCCCCCTTTAAACCTTAATGTTATGTAGCCTTAATATAGGAATATACAACTTATTTTGGGTTATACAGCCCACATGCAAACCCTTATTCTAGTACAACACTCTCATGCTCTACAATTGGATATGTCCATGGTGTAACCAAAATCATTTGTCATTTTGTACCCATCCAACATCTATAAATACCCCTCCATTTTTAAGAGAGAAGGAAGCTTTCGGATACCCAAACCAAACTCTGCCAAAATCAATTCTCACTCACTCCTAAATAAAGAAAACCTAAACCATAACCTCATGCCACTCTTTCTAAGGTTAAACTAAACCTTTTCTTTTTTATGTTTGTGCATTCCCTAAGCAACATTGGGGGATATTAAGTTAACCCTATGCTTCTGAGGGCAAGGATATCATTGAAACATCTCTAAAATACCTCATTCCCTTATTCCTCTTTGCCATTTCTTTCTTTTTTCTTTTAACCTAAGAAATAAAGGTTGTACAACTTTATAACTAGGTTGTACAACCCTTATCCATGGCCGAACAACCCAATTTTCTTACAAACCCAGTAGAAATTTTATTTTTTATCTCTTCAAATTTTCTTATTTTCAAGGTGTTTATTGGGATGTTTGGTGAATCCAAGGATAAAATAGGATAAAGCTTTTTGGCTTAGGACACCTATTCACTTAAAAATAGAGTTTTGGTTAACTTTTAAAATGGTTTTCTTTGCTTTTTTCATTTAAAATGTTTGTGTGTTTTTCTTGTTCCTTTGAACTCTAAGTTAAGTTCCTATTTTTGTTTTGACATCTTGAAATGATAACCACAAGAGAAACTCAAGTTTCCTTTGACCTTGGTAATTCATTTTTATGTTAAAATACATATTAGTAATGTGAATAGTATTTCTTAATTCTTTGATGCCTTGATTGGATGCAATGTGTTTTCTACTTCTTTTGAGTTCCGAGTTCTATTTTTTTGTTATACTTTTAACACCTTTAGGGAATGATCAAGGAAGGAACTCAGGTTTCCCTTGACCCTAATATCCCTCCTTATCTTATAATGCATAATGTCATGTGAATAATATTTTTCTAATCTTTTAATCCCTTGGATTATTGTGGGCATTCTAACTACACTTATGCTAGGTTTTACCTTAGATATTTTGGCTCTTTATGAGTCGGGTGAGTGAGGCTTTAATGACCCAAGGACCTTATTTAGATGAATCTTTGTCCTAGGCTGTCTAATATCCTCTAAATGCCTAGCATTTGTGTGTATGTGTTCATTTCCATCCTTTTATCCATGATTCATGCAATTGTGTATGTGTGTTATGAGCTTTAAATTATGGTTTGTGATGATTAAATATGTTATCTTGGACTTAAATACATGCTAGATACCTTGGCTATGGATATATGGTATGATGATCATTATGGACCTTGCTTTCCTTTCTTTGTTCACTTTAAATTCCTTTGCATATTTGTTTTCATGTGATTCATTACAAACTTGATTCTTCTTTTAGGTGTAGGTGTGAGTACTTGGGATTAAATCATGGACTTAGCCTTAGGTGTGTCATACTATGGATGTTATATATGAATGATTGAAGAATCTTTACCCTATACCATGAATGCATGATCCCCATCCCCTTTTATGGATGTTATGTCTGAATGGATGATACATGTTTATCCTATACCATGAGTAAAAGACCTCATTTCCTTTGTTTGTCTAAATGATTGTGCTTAGATGTATGTTTAAGGGCGATAATCAAACTAATCAATAACTCTATTAAAACATTAAAAGCGATCCAAAGATCGAATCCTAATATCCAAGCTATTTGGAGTACCTAACCTTTTTCCTAAATTATACCCAATTTTTGAACCTGGTATCTGATAGGGTGAAGACAAAATTGGCCTTCTAATTGACTTAGATTTGGTTCAAATTTTGTCTTCCCTTGATTCTTTCTCGACCAAAGTTGGATGATGACTCTATATTTCCTAGAGAGTTTACTAATGTATTATTCTGCCTTGGTCCCTTATTGACCATTACTTTGGACAATGGACTTCTCTCTTGCATAAGGCCTCAAAGATCACCTATTGATCCAAATCGTATGCCATGATTAAGGGTTACTACTAATGTATGACCCCCATGTCCTCTTAATCCCCTGATGATTGATAAAAGGTAGGAATAGCAAGTAAGATTCCACTTATTCAAGCATAGTTGCAAAACATCTAAGGCACTTGTAACCCCTTCGTAATATATATAATCTCATGGGCTGTATTATTGTTATAGGTTTTATTGCTTCATTGGTGCCTTAATCGAGTACCATTAGATCAAAATATTTGTACTAGATGAGGAGAAAATAAGCTTTGTTACATATGAAGGCTCTTATTGCTACAACATAATTCCTTTTGGTATTTAATATGTAAGAGCAACGTACTAAAGGCTAGTTAACCACATGTTTAAAGATCATATTGGCAAGACTATTAAGGTGTACGTGGTTGACATGATTGTCAAATTTTGTCGCATTGATGATCATAACAGAAACCTTAAAAAAAACCCTGGCAATTTTCGATTAGTATAATATGAAGCTTAACATATACAAGTGCATTCAGATTATGAAAATGAAAGTTCTTATGATTAATGATTTCTTAAAAGGGCATTGAAGCCAATCATACCAATATCCAAGCTATACTTAATATGTAGCCTCCCAAGTCTATTAATGAGATTAAAAAGCTTAATGAGAGACTCACTACCTTAGGATGGTTCATCTTATGTTACGCTCAGCACTATCAGCCATTCTTTAAAACATTAAGAAGTCTTAAAAATTTTTCATAGACAAATAAATGATAAAAAGCCTTTGAAGAATTGAATATATTCCTTAGTTCGCCCCTCTTATCAGTCACTTAAAGCAAGATGAGCCCTTTTTTATGTTCCTAGCTATCACCAAACAAATTGTCACTTTAATATTGATAAAGTAATAGGATAGGTTGTAGATGTCAATATATTATGTTTGTAAGGTGTTGAAATGGTTACGCTAAGATACCCCATGCTTGAGAAATTAGCCTATGTGCTAATAAACTCGATAAAAATATTTAGGCAAAACTTTCAAGCTCATATTATCACCATCCACACAAAGTAACAACTAAGGAGAATACTTTAAAAGGGAAAAACCTTGGTAATGATATCTAAGTGGGCCATTTGGCTTCATGAGTTTGACATCAAGTATAAACAAATGAGCACTAAAAGCTCAAGTATTAGTCACTTTGTGGTAGAGTTGATAGGACCTAAGCTAGGCGAAGAGGTTATTCCTACAAAAAAAGAGTGCAAGCTATTTATTAGGGTGGGGTATAGCATAATTATAGAAGGTCCAAGTTGAATTACTATTAGGTATGCTCTAAGGTTGAAATTTGAGTTAGTAATAATACTGTAGAATATAACACTAATAATCAAGCCACAACTGGCATAAGAGTTCTAAGCATAACTTGTTCTAATCTATAGTTATTCATAATTAGAGGTTCAACAATTATTAGGCAACTATGCTATCAAATATCCTACCATGCTTAAATATGAATAGCATACTAAGCACCTACTAGCCAACATTGAGATGAAAGGAGGGAGCTAAAGTTTAGAATAAATCCCCTAAGCTAACAATAAAGATGTAGACCTACTAGTTAAACTAGCTACCTCTCCTCATATGACTTTGCCTAAGGGAGTCCTGTCAAAAGAAAGGGATCAACTTAACATCTTTAGAAGGCCTATTCAATAGTCATAGCTAAAGAAGACAACTGGAAGAGCTCTTTTATCAAATATCTAAAGTATGAATAACTTCATATATATGCAAAAAAAGCTCAAACTATCATTAGTAAGGCTACTGATTATTCAAAAAAACATAGAGTCCTGCACAAGCAATCTTACAACTAACCCTAACTTAAATGTGTCTTGCTAAAAGATGGAAATTACGTTCTAAGAGAGATCCATAAAAGCATCCACAAACCCATGAAGCTAGCACCACCCTAGCTTGAAAATAAATCTATTGGCTATTTATGGCCCTTTATGTTCAAGGATGCAAAAGAGCTTGTGCAAAGATGTGATGCATACTAAAGAAATAGTTTGATTTCTCACACTCCTTAGCTAACTAGTAGCCCATTAGCTCAGCCTAGCCTTTCTCTCAATATGGGATTGACATTCTTAGGCCCTTTCCATAAACATATTGAAGAAGTTTGTGGTGGTAGCCATTGATCACTTCTACAAATGGCCTAATGTTGAAGCTCTTACAACCATCACCTCGACTAAAGTACTTAACTTTTTAGAAAGATGTGATCTATCGATTCAATATTCTAAGGGTGCTCATCATTAATAATAGCAAAATAATTTATTTATTAGCAGTTTAGATCCTATTTTGCTAGCCTAGCCATCAACATCTGGTTCATCTTAGTAGCTCACCCTTAAATGAATGGGATGACCATAGTAACCAACTGAATCATACTATAAGGCTTAAGAAATGATTAAAAGACATGAATAGGCCATGGATAGATTAACTTAACCACATCTTATAGACCTTTTACACATCCCCAAGAACTACCATGGGCCAAACACTATTCTTCATAGTTTATGGGATAGAGGTAGTCATCCTTGTTGAAATTTGTATCCTTTCTTATTATGTGCTTCACTATTACCCTAAACAAAATGAGGTAAGCTCCACTTGAACCTAAACCTTTTAGCTAAGAAATATGAAATGTTGCATACCAATAAAGGGTAGCTTTATTCCATAACAAAAGAGTAAAGCACTAAGCTATCAAAGTTAGAGATTTATTCTTGAAAAAACCAATGTAACCAAAGCAAAGTGGGTGTTGGCAAGCTCAATGCTAATTAGGAAGGACCTTATAAGGTTGTTAAAGAAGTAAGACCTATAAATTAAAAGTTGTGATGACACACTCATTCTTAAAACATCGAACATAAATGCTCTTAAAAAATATTTCAACTGATAATGAGTATTAGTTGTCCTTTACTATAAATAGGCTCAAGCATGACCCTAATCCCTTATACTAATCTCATTCAATGAATATAATAGGGTCTTCACTCTCATTTCTCATATCTTTGAATTATCATTTAACTAAGCATATAACTGCAATAAGCATGTATCAAACTCATTAGCCTCATATATCACAAAAAGGTATTCACATTTTTTTCTCTATGTTATTTTATAAAGCATGTACTGAGCTTCATACATTGTGAAATGTTATTAAGCCTATGGCTAGGGAATGCCTTAAAATAAATTGTCTTGTTTGATTTATTTGTACTTAACATATTTATAAATATAGCCAGCTTGGCACTTCACTTCCAACTTAAGTTTAATAAGTGATTATGAATTTGATTATTTAATTTCCTCGACACCCTAATGTTGTTAGCTTCATAAGCTCAACATTCTATCATCTATCTCATTATTGACTCAAAACTATCATAAGTTCGTCTTTCAAAGTTCAAAGGAAAGAAAAGGGCTTTGTAGATTAACTTATAGTTCAAATGAATACAGTTATTAGCTTAGTACTTTAAAATACATGTTGTTATCAGCTGAAAATCATTCTAGTTTAGAGTTCAAACATGCACACTTAAAAAGCAAGAAAAAGATATACACAAAGGAGTGAAGGAAAATATCATTTTATTACTTAAAGAAATTTTTATAAGGAAGGACTAGCTAAGGGCTACAATAAGCTTATATTTATGCCCCTACATCGTACCTTTATTCTTCCTTAACCCCCTCGTATAGGTGGATTTCATCTACGTAATCAAAAACTAACTTGCGCTTTATTTTGGCATTATAGTCAATGAAAATCTTAACTATTTCCTTATTACCAGACCTTGGGCATCCTGCTTTTTTTGCTATTTTAGAAATACTACATGCTCTAACTTAATGAATTTATTTCTTAGCTTTGCCTTGTGACCAGCTAACTCGATATTCTTCATTTGCTCAACCTTGAATGGCTATTAAGCCTCGCCCAATAATTTCACTTCTTCCTTAATTTGTTGAAGGGTGTTATAATGATCCTTCATTAGCATGACTAACTCATTGCGCACATTGATGATCTAGCCCTCCAGCTCAGTTATATTTCCTATTTCTTTTTTTTTTTTTGGAGGCCTTCGAACGGTGGCTCAAAATAGCCTCTGCTATTGTTGCCTTGATGGTCAAAGTTTTTTAAATGTCTTAACTTGAGACTAAGCATCTTAGCTCAATCTATGAGTTGCATATTGGTGAAATACTCAAACTTCTTATTGTCCTTAGTAAGGATTATTATCAACATAGGTAACTTATCTTAAACCCCTATGAAATGTTGTTACCTTTGCCCAAGGATCTATTTAGATAACTCATGTCTTGCAACCTAAGTTATAAAGAATTGTTTTGCAACCTAAGTTATAAAGAATTGTTTAATGTCTAAACCTAGAATGAACTAAGTCAACTTTAAGTTTAGAATTAAATTTGTTTTCAAAGTTACTTAAACCTTCACTAAAATAACCTCACCAAGTTCTTTCAAGATCAAGGAGAAGAACAATTTCTTATTAGAAATTAGAATTATATTAATCAAAATTTAATAGCAAATACATGGTTTTGATTGGCTTATTTATAGGAATTATGATGCTTATCTATTTATGAACAAAAGACTAATTCCTATTCTAGAAATTGAAAAGAAACTAAATAATAATATGCCTTATGCCTATTCGACCAAGTATGCATCCAAACTTCTTAAATATTATCTAATATTACAATTTAGGAAACAAAAGAAAACCTTTCTAAAATGGAAGGAGCATTCAACCAAGAAAAGGAAGAGAAAAATATTTTTGAGATCTTACATATCTTGGAAGATATTTGATTAGACTTTATTGATCTCTTTTACTATGTGTGTTGCTACCCCTTCATGTCCTTTTTACGATTATTGTTCTTCTAACTAAAGATGCTTGGAATATTCTTAAAAACTTATTGGAATTTTTTAGAACCTTATAGAACATTTTTAGTGCAAATTGCTCCATTTCAAGAGTTGGACTTATAAATTTCATTTTGAGAATCCACATAAGTTTTTGAAGTACAAAAATGACCATTTTCACCTTATGAAGAAGACCCATTTAATGCTCCAATGCTTATCTCCTTCTTACTTCTTACACGACCATTCCTAAAGCTTATTTACACTTCTTTATTGATCATGTAAACTTCATTTCGAAAATTCACATATGAAATTGAATTATTGAAATGACCATTTTGCCCTTATGAAAAGATCCATTAAATGCTCCAATGTTTGTCTCCTTTTTACTTCTTGCATGAACATTCTCAAAGCTTATTGCATTCTTCATTCATCATTTTTTATGCTTCCTTGACTTGCATTAATGGTAATAGGTACAAATAAGGCAAGTACAAATAAGGTAGGTCTAATTATGGCAGATTTTAAATAAGGCGAGTCTAAATAAGGCAACTCCAAATAAGATAGGTTCAAATCAGGCAGGTTCAAATAAATTAGCTCTGAATAAGACAAGTCCAAATATGACAAGTGCAAATAAGGAAAGTTTTGAAGCTTTGTAATGCCTTTCTCCTCTTAAATGAGATCTCCTTGATAGCTCCATTCATTTTTTATAACTTTAAGCTTGCTCTTATTTTGGTTCACTTCATATCCCCTCTCTAAAAAAATTCATCCTAAAATCTTAACCTACATCAATATAAAAAGAAATATACTCAGTAACAAAAATAACTCTAGCAACATACTTACCTTATGTATACCATGTGATCCTTATAATGAAAACAAGATGAACTTTTCTTTCCAAATGTATCATGAAACACCCTAGCTTTAAAGAAATTAATAATCACACAATCTCATTAGAAAACAAATTAGCAAGGTTAATAGCATTATTAGTTTTATGATATTCAATAATATGTGCCATTTTAAAAAGCAATCAACCGTAATAAAAATTGATTTACCACATTAGACCTAGCATTAAATTCATAAAAAGATCAATCCAAAATATACTAGGAATGGGTAAAGTAATGTATAGTCCATGTGGTTTAGTTTAGGCTTAGTTTGTTTGCATGCCATAAATCTTTTGCACATCCAATTGCATGTTAGGCCAAAAAGAGGGTTCATTTAGACATCTAAAATTTTTAGCACACTAAAGCATATTTGGACTTGTCTTATTCAGAGCTAATTCAGAGGGTTCTTTGGCCTAGAAATTTTTAGACCATTCCTCATATGCTTCACTCACTAGAAACTCATGCAAATTATATTTAGGCACACACAATTGATTATATGAAAATTAGATTTAGGCACACACAATTGATTATCTTTAAACAAAAATCCATTATGCCTTAAGTATTTTTCAAAAATAACCTTTTAATAATGAAAGAACTTGCTAAAATCATGGTCTTATACACATAACTATTTTATGTACTCAAAACCCAAAATTTTATCATTTAAAGTAGCAAGATTACATACTTTGTGATAAAGCATTGGCAACCACATTTTCTTACTTTGTAATTTTTTTTTATAGCAATTATCCATGCAATCAATAAAAGGAACTTCTTTTCTTTTGGAACACCATGTATATGTCTAAATTTTTCCACTAGGTTTAAACACAAATCTCACACATTCATTAAAACATAGCTTCAAAGAATTCTATTTAAGCAAGACAATATTACTAGTAGAACACAAATTGTAAAAATGACTTTTCACCTACTTTGAAAAAAAACTAAAACATCAAAAAAATTTGAAAACTAATCAAAAGATAAAAAGAAGTTGAATTTATTAGTTGTAAAACAAAGTGTAAAACTAAAAGAGAATTTAAATTTATTAGAAGCAAAATAAAGTTTAGAACCAAAAAAACCTCGTTGGACTAGGGTGAAATAATTGATTTTGAAGAAAACAATTTTTTTCAACCTCATGTTTTTCAATTAATGCACTTTCATTTTCATGAATGGACAAAGAACCAATAATGAACTCTACTTGATGCACATCTCCTCTTATGGATTGTAATGCTCTTGGTACCTCTTCTTTGGACAATAATTCTTCATACCCCTTTAAAAAAAGACATAAAAGCACTACACCAAACATCATATAAGTATTTAGTAGCAAAATATGACCCTTCAAACAAAAAAATGGTCATGGGTGTTAGTGACAAGTAGGCTTCTCTCTCATCAATCTCATTTACATAAAAACTTTGCTTTTGCATACCCTCTCCTTTTGCATGCACATTTCTTTTATTTTTGTGCATCTTCTCTAAACTCTCTTTTTTCCTCTTTTATCACATATCATTCTTTGATTTTCTCACAGCTCTCCTTTTATTGATTATTTCTTTTACTCTCTTATGCATACTTTCTCTCTCTCATTATTATTATTTTTTTATCTTCTTTGAGGTCATCATCATCATTCTTACTTACAACCAACATATCATCTTCTATGAGACTTTCAATTTGAGCATTGGAACAAACCTCTAATGGTGGTATCTCATCATTTTCTTTAGTTGAACTCTCAATAATTCATGCCATGGTAACCTTTTGATCTTTTTTTATGTTGGCTTGCCTTATGTCCATCTTCTCTCCTAGGTATCATTCTTTAACACTCATAGAAGCTTAATTAGACTTTTGAATTTGATTGGATAAGTCTCTATAAGATTTTGGTGCATAGCACTTTTACATGATTTTCTTTAGCCTTTGCCACATAGAAATAAAGTCCTCTCTACAAACACCTTTTAGTTAATTACTATTGATTCCACCATAACAAGGTACTACTTTCAAATTTAGCAAAAAAAAGCTTTTCCCTTTTCTCCTCGAAATGGTCATAATACTCAAAGCTAAACTCTACCTTCTCTTCCCATACTAAGTATTCTTTGAAATGACTCATTCCATGACAAGCTAAAATCTTCATCTTTATACCCCTAAGGTTGTTGTTTAATGCTTTTCGCCTTTGGTAGCTTCCATTTAATGGTTCATCATCTTTATGTTGCCATCACCTATTTCTTGCTTATTTTTATGTTGTTTTAGTGGTGTTAGTGTTAGTAGTAGTTTGGCTCTTTTCCTCTATCTACTCTTCCCATCTTTATTTGATTCATTATATTCATGAAGGGCTTCTATTTAGGTGACTCTTTTATTTCTTCCTAACCCATCATTGCTAGAAATAAGAAGTAAAAAATAAAAACAAAACCTTCAAAAGCACTCATTCACATGTTTGCACTAAAAAGATGACACTCACACTCGTGTTTCATACAAATTAGTTGTTTACCCTCTAGTAAACTCATAACTCTTGCCTGTAACAACTCTTAATTCTTTTCTTTTAGTTCTTTAGACTAAAGTTACTATTATAAAGTTAAAGATCAATCATAAAGCAAACAAGCAATTCCAACTTAAAATGACTTTAAAAGAAAGAGAAAGTAAACAAAAACAAAATGGAAAAAAGAAAATCAAAGATAGTCACAATTTAGAAGGAATAACATAATTTAGGACTTTACAAGACTTGAATTGAACCTAAAATAATGGAAAATCAAAGGTTAGGCCACTTCCAAAGCTCTCACAAACCAATTCAAATTCTTCTTTGCTAACAAAACTAAACTGCAATTTCAAGCTTTTTTTTTCTTTTCTTTTTTTTGCTTTTCTTTTTATTCATTTTTTACATTACTCTTTTTCTTTTTATTTTCTTTTCTTTTTTTATAATAAAAGATAAACACAAGACTTTGAAATAAGAACACAAGGAAAACACACAAACTTTGTAAAATAATTAAAACCTGAATCGATAAAGAAGAAAATTGCAATTAAAATTTTTATTGTCTTTTGGATTTTTTGAATGTTGTAAATGGAGTAAAACTGAAATCAAGAACAAACATAATTAGAAAAATAATGAAGAGAATAAATTAGGAAGAAGAACATAAAAGAAATTAAATTAAGGAAGAGAAAAAGAAGAAACTGAAAAGAAAATGATTAGAACAAAAAGAATGTTTAGCTTCATAATTCACATATTCCATAAATCAATTCTCCTTTAAAACCATGTATTATCACTCAAATTCTCATATAAATGGACCTAATGCACTTTAATTGTTGTTTTGTAGGCTTAAAGTGAAGAAAATCAAAGTTTAAGGGGGAAATGAGGAGTGAACAGTCGTGTGGTTCAAGCACATGGTCACATGGCTCAACAATACCAAAGGACTAGAGGACAACAAAAATGCATGGCCTTGAAGCATGGTCATGCATCTTGAAGAGTTGGCATGTAGAAGAGTTATTGTAGCAATACATAATTGTGCTTCAATAACACATGACCTTGCCCTATTTTAAAGCCTAAAATGAATAAAAAGATCCGTAAGAGATTCATTTCTTTTTTTTATTTTTATGGCCAAGCTTCCTTCTTAAATTAGGGCATGGAAAGACTCATCCAAAGACTAGATCAAAACAATAATAAGTCTTGAGGGTTTAATCAATGAGCATTCGAGAGACAAGGTATAAGCAATCAAGGAAGTTCAAGATGAAGTTCATAGCTATTTTTGGGATTGAATTGATTATTATCCTTTCTTCTTTTTTTTCATTATAAATGAGGCTATGGTTGTAAATGGATATTGTGTTTCTTACATTGGTTTTTTTTAATCTAAATCTTTTGGTTACATTCATTATATGTGTTAGTGATTGATGAATGCTTACTATTATTAATTAACTGGCCATTGGTCATATTTAGTTATGTTAATTGATAACCACGAGATGCTTTTTCATATAATGGGCCCTCAAATAATTCCTTTATTTTGTCATGAGTTGAAAGACCTTAATAAATTATTATTATCTTTAAAGTCTTGTTTTGTAAAGCAATTGCATGGTGTTTAGCTTTTGTGCTGAGAGACTACTAGCTTGACATACTTTTATAAGCTAATTGATACTCAAGAGAGATTGATTGATCACCTTAGCGACTTGATAGTAGCACTTAATGAATGAACCAATTTGATGAAGATTAGGAATCCTTAAGAAGTCACCAAGTGAAGTTGAAACCATACCCACCTTTTCTCCATTGATTGTTTCTAGTTATTAAAATTATTAGATTTGATTTTCTTATTCATAATTCATTTCTCAATTGACTTTAGTTCTCTAGATAATATAAGATACAAGATGCCTAGTACTTAACCTCAATCCTCATGGTAATGATATTTGTACTCATACATACACTCGATTACTTATGATTCATGCACTTATAGTTTAAGGGTTTTTATACTTAGCACACACCCATCATCAAGTTTTTGGTACCATTACCAAGGACTGATGACTTTAATACTAAATTATTATTTTTGTATTAATCTAGAATTTTATTTTCCATTTTAACCTTATTTTAAGCGTATGATTAGAACTCAAAAATAGGAGAACAAAGAAGACTTGCTTCTTCCTAATCCTAAAATAGAATGCACTCTAAATCAAATGAGGTAAGAAAATTAATAAAATCAAAGGATCGCAAATCAAGAAGATAGACGTTTAGAGGAATTTGCCACACCACTTCTTGAAGGATTGCAATAGGTTATCACTCAACTAAGCATGAATGGAAATAATTTCAAAACCCAACATTCATTCAAATGCTTACCAAATTCTTCAATTCCATGGCTTATCTCATTAAGATCCCAATGCTTATATAACAAACTTTTTATAGATTTGTGACCCCTTCAAGCAAAATGGAATGTCTACGAATATAGTAATACTATGCTTCTTCACATTCACTCTTAAGTATAAGGCTAAGTTATGGATAAACTCATTAGAACTCGAAGCATCGCTATATAGGACCAACTATCTTAAGTTTTTCTTAGTAAATATTTTCCTCCATAAAAAAACGATAAACTTAGAAATAAGATCACCATATTTAGTCAATAAGATGGAGAAACCTTAAATAAAGCCTTGAAACAATTCAAAGATCTTTTGAAGAGGTACCCAAATCATTAAATTCCAATGGTCAATCGTGTATGCCTTATACAATAGACTCTTTGGGCAAATAAAGATCACCATAGATACAATAGTAGGAGATTTTATTGTGGATAAAATAATGGATGCAGCCTATGATTTGACTGAAACAATGGTAAATAAAAACTATCAAGCAATGAAAGGACTATGCCAAAGAAAGTAGCAAAGATACAAAACATAGATGTATTGTAAGCCTTATAAGCTCACGTATCATCTCTATCCAAACAATAGAGTTCTTTTAATTGTAATGCAGTGTCATTTCTATCCTTACAAGTTATGTGTGACCTTTGTGGGGGAAATAGGCATAATAGTATTGATTGTCAAGCAGGGAATCCCTTTGCTCAAGAGCAACTGAACTATATAGGAAATTTCAACCGTCAACCCAAAATCCATATTCCAATACTTACAATCCGTGTTAGCGAAATCCCTTTGCTCAATAGAAAGTGAACTATATGGGAAATTTCAATAGTCAACCCAAAAATCCATATTCCAATACATACAATCTGTGTTGGTGAAACCACTCTAATTTCTTTTGGTCAAATAAAAATGCTCTAAATCCCAAAACTCAAAGACCGCCACCTGATTTCCAACCCTCACCACTAAATTACCAACCTCAAGAAAAGAAGTTAAGAATGAAAAACCTTATGGAAAAATTCATCTCCAAAATCAATGCTAGACTTGATTAATAAGATGAGAAGCTTGATGCCAAAATAGACCTAGTCACCAAAAATCACTCATCTTCCATCAATAACCTTGAGATTCAAGTAGGCCAAATAGTTAATGCCCTTAGTTTTAGATTCCAAAGCACTTTGCCTAGGAATTTTGAACCTAAAGACCAAGTGAAAGCCCTAACCTTAAAAAGCGATAAAAATCTAGGGTAGAAGATGAGACAAAGGAAAAAGATAAGATGGAAAAAGAAAAAGGAAAAGCCAATTAAGGAGGACAAGCTTAAGGAAAAGTTAAAGCCATATGTACCTCTGATTCTTTTCCCTTCAAGACTAAAGCAAAACACAATGAACAAGCAATTTGCCAAGTTTTTAGACATGCTTACAAATATCTAAATTAGTATACCAATTACGAAGGAGCTTTCCCAAATGTCAAAATATGCCAAATTAATAAAGGATGTGCTTTCAAAAAAAAAAAAAAAGCTAAATAGAGCAGTATGAAAGAGTTATCTTGACCAAGAAGTATAGTGCCATCTTTATTAATAAACCTAAAAAAAAAAAAAAGGAGCTCCAAGGAGTTATTATTATACCTTATGAAATTAATCATGTTTCATTCAAAAAAGCTCTTTGTGATCTAGGCTTTAGTATCAATCTAATGCCTTTGTCTATTTTTGAAAAACTAAGTATCGGTGAGATGCCCATAAAGATGTCTCTCTAACTAGTAGACCATTCGATCTTTTATCCAAAAGGGATAGTAAATGATGTGTTCATAAAGGTTGATAAGTTTATAATTTTGATAGACTTTGTGGTGCTTGATATAAAAGTAGATAGGGAGATCCTATTACTTTTAGGACAACTGTTCCT
This sequence comes from Omphalea diandra, assembly GCA_949677035.1. NCBI lineage: Eukaryota > Viridiplantae > Streptophyta > Magnoliopsida > Malpighiales > Euphorbiaceae > Omphalea > Omphalea diandra. Next base: position 9,348 of record CATIWR010040010.1, on the reverse strand, counting down.
TGCAACCGAAGGTGCATTTATTGATGTTAGAAAAGGAACACTTACTTTGTGAGTGAGAGATGAAGAAGTGGTGCTCAACAAGTACAAGGCCATCAAGAAGCCTATGGAGAATGAAAGGTGCCTAAGGATTGACATCATAGAAAATTGCACTAAAGAAGTTTTCTAAAAAAGAAAGGGACTCTCATTTTTTAAAAGGTAGCCATTGTAGGAATAAAGGAAGAGAAAAACACTATAAGGTATGTACCTTAACTTCTAAGGTATGTGACACACCTTCTTCTTTTTCTCTTGTTGAACCCTTGGATTATGAGAAGTACCCTGAGGTAACCCCATTGTTTATCCTTAAACCTCTCAGCTTGAGCTCAAACCCTTACCTTTTCATCTTAGGTATACATTTTTAGGGAATGATAATACATTTTCTATTATCATTTCCAATGAACTCAAATAAGCATAAGAGGAAAAATTATTAAGGATATTGAGACATAGGATTAGACCTTAGGTTAGACCATAACAGATATTAGAAGGATTAGTCCTACACTTTATATACATAATGTTGGACTAGGATGGTTAATCCTAAGTCTAAAACCTCTTTTGATCTTGACAAAGAAGATTGATCATCACTAATATGTCAAATAAGTGTTGATTTTGCAAAAATAAATAAATCTCTCAATAAGAAATGAAAGGAGTTGATAAACTCCAAAGTGACATGTAAATTGTGACAACAATTTAGGATTCGCGATCACGACTCATGTTAAGGCATGCTGAAATTCAAGCAGGCGAAATTACGGAGCCATTCTCTATCACAACTAATGGAAAAGAAGAAGCCAAAACGGTGATAGACAAATTTGCGGTGAATGTCACGCCCTAGTCTATGGAAAAGAAGAAGCCGAAATGTGACAGACGAATTCGCGGTAAATGTCATGCCCTAGTCGCGACCGCGAATTTCAAAGTAACTCAAGAGGGAAGCAAGTCCACAACCACAACTTGACAAGTGTCCCAGAAGACTGTTGGAAGTCCAATTTTGCTGAGGGATCTTATTGGTGGCGATCGCGAATCCTGAGGAAGAAAAATGACCACTTTGACAGACGAATTCGCATCCTCTGCCGCATCCTGTCAAGAAAACTCACGACCGCTACTTCTGAAAGTAGGTAAAAGACAACGGCTATATTTTCTTAGTGAACTAATAAGAAGCTGCCATGTAGACTAGTCGTTAGATACAAACGGGGTTTCCCTTAAGGAATTTAGATTTCACAACCGCGAAATGGCAGTAGCGACACGATTTCATCCTGACAAGCATTTAATGCAAAATCTGTCTAGCATGTCTCAATGATTTGATGAGCTATGATCTACAATGTCTCTTTGGTGAAGTTTGGCTATAAATACACCACCAAACAGCCATGAATAAGGTTGCTAAGGAATTTATTACAAGTGATTAAAGCTTTCAATCTTTACTACTCATTTCCTTCATTTTTTTTATGAAATTGTAATTGATAAGTGTGAGCATTAAACACCAAGTTGTAAGGTTGTAGTGTTAGCCTGTCAAAGCACTTCAAGAAAGGTTTAAGTGTGAGCCTAGTGAAACACTTTAATGAGGTTGTGTGTTAGCCTAAAAACACATTGTTGTAAGATTGTGTGTTAGCCATCAAAACACAAGTTGTACAAGTTGGGTGTAAGCTTGAAAACACCTTGAGATAGTGAAATACCCAATTGGTTAATTGGGGAATGGACATAGGGTCAATTATACCCAAACCACTATAAATCGGTTTTCTCAATTCTACTCTTTCTTCTTCCCCTTTTTCTTTGTTGTTGAAATTTTTATACACCAATTCAACCCCCTTTCTTGGTGCTTAGGGACAACACATAAAATCTTAATGGAGAACAATCACAAACATACCATAAAACAATAAAGAACGTTTAACCCTAACATGAACTAAGTAGTAAGGAAGGAGGTGGTAAAGTTGTTAGATACGATAATCATCTATCCTATCTTAGATAGCCTATGGGGAAGTCTAGTTCAAGTACTTCCTAAAAAATGGGGGATGAGAGTCATAACTAATGAAAAAAATGAGCTTATCCATATTAGAATCATGACAAAGTGGAGAGTGAACATTAATTATAGGAAGTTAAATGTGGCAACCTGTAAGGATCATTTCCCTTTTCCTTTTATTAACCAAATGTTGGAAAGACTTGCAGGGCATATGTACTATGCTTCCTAGATGGATATTTGAGCTATAATCAAATTCACATAGAATTGAAGGATTAACAGAAGACCACATTCACATGCCCATATGGTCCTTTGCTTATTAACGCATGCCTTTTAGGCTATATAATACATTGGCCACTAACCAAACATACATGATGGTTATATTCTTTGAAATGGTGGAAAAATGGTTGAGATATTCATGGCTGATTTTTTTGTGTTTAGTGATTCTTTTGATAATTTTTGGCTAACCTTGATAGGGTATTACAAAGATGTGAAGAAACCAACCTTATGTTTAATTAGGAAAAGTGCCATTTCATAGTATGCAAAAGTATTATGCTTAGACATAAAATCTCATTTGATGGCATTGAGGTAGACTAGGCAAAAATCGAGGTCGAAGGAAAAGTTTCCTTTGACATGCGAGTTTTTATCAACACTTCATAAAAGATTTCTAAACTCCTTTATGATCTTTTAGCTAAAGATAACCCATTTCATTTTACTAATGATTGCTTAGATGCTTGTCATAGGTTGAAGAACTCACTTTTTCACCTATCATGATAAAGTCAGATTGGTTTTCACCATTTGAGTTGATGTGTGGTACAAATGACTGTCGTAGGAGCTATTTTGGGGTAAAGAAAGAATAAGAAACTTTATGTTATATACTATGCAAGCCAGACAATCAATGATGCCCAAATCAACCACACCACTATGAAAAAAGAACTTTTGGCTATAATTTTTACTTTTAATAAATTTAAATCATATTTATTTGATTTTAAAACGATTATTTATACTGACCATGCAACCAATTGATTCTTACTTACCAAGAAGCATGCAAAACCAAGGCTTATACAATGGATCCTATTACTCCAAGAGTTTGATTTAGAGATTAAAGACAAAAAGGGTTTGAAAAACTCAATTGTTAATCTTCTCTCTCACTTGGAGCACAATCAAGAAGAAGAGTTAAGTATTCCAATTAATGAAACTTTTATGGATGAGAAACTCTTCTTTCTTAAGGCCTTCTAAACCCCTTAATATGTTGATGTTGTTTATTACTTGGTAAGCGACATTATTCCTTATCATTTCAAATCTCATCAAAAGAAAAAGTTTTTGCATGATTTTAAATTCTATTTTTAAGAAGAACCTTATTTTAATTCCTGTAGAAAACCAACCTTGATATTTATAGAAGATGAATGAATAGTCAATTTTTTTAGCAAAATGTCTATTTGAATTAACAGACATGTCTCTTACTTGAATAATCATGCCTTTTGGCAATGATCATGTCTATTTGAATTAACAAATATGTTTTTTGCTTGAATAGTCATGCCTTTTATAGAAAGACATGTTTATTCCTTACCAATAATCACATCTTTTGTTTAAAATATGTAACCTAAACGTTCATCCAATCAATAATTCTATAAATTATGTGCATAAATAAAGGTATCTTATGATTTGAACCAATGCTTAGTAATAGTTCGATATAACAAATTTGAATAATATGGTAGATAGAACTTTGAACTAACTATTTTATTAATAATTTGTAGAAACATTTCACAAATATAATTTGATACACCATTACATATACATAGATAAATGGCATATGATAGGCCTTGCATTCATATTCTTTGTGAGTTCATAGAGCTAAGCCCTTTAAACTCCTTAAAGTGGCCACACATCACACTCATATAGGTTGATCTATCAAAAATACCCCTATAATTTTGAAACTTTGACTAAATGTCTATAGATTCTTTAAGAGATTTTAACTCACCTTTCCTTTTCAATGCAAATCTCAAGCACTATTAACCTCAAAATGTAATAAAAATTTGACATGGTGATTGAATCACTCTAATGATGTATTTTGAATCTTTAAACTTGAGACATAGTGTAATACCTAGCATCAAGTTGAGTTTCCATCAATGGTGATTTGATAAAAAGGGCTTGAGACCCATCCTTCTTAATGCTTTATTTACCACGTCCCTTAGTAATACCTTTGTTATTGGATCAACTAAATTTTGACTTAATCGCATAAAATCTACTGTGATCACACTATTATAAATTAAATATCTAACATAACTATGTCTAAGTCGAATATATCTAGACTTTTCATTTTATATATGACGATAGGCTCTTGATAGTGTTACGTCACTATCACAATGAATATATATTGGTGTAATTGGTTTTACTGTAAAGGTATTTCATATAATAAATCACATAGCGATTTTGCTTCTTTACTTGTAGCTAGTGCTATAAATTCATAAGCCATAATGCAATCTATTATGTATGTCAGTTTCTTGGAACCCCAAGATACTACACCATTTCAAAACATAAATGCCCAGCCACTAGTGCTGGCATGATCTTCACAATCAATAATCCAACTTGTATCTGAATATCCTTCAAATACTAAAAGATAGCCATTATAGTTTATGCCATAATTAATTATTTTCTTTAAATACTTCAAGACTTTATAACATGCCAATGCAAGTTATATGGATTACTTATGTACCTACATAGCTTCTAACTATAAAAGCTATATCAGGTCTGGTACTTGTCATGGCATACATTAAGCAACCTATTACTTTAGCATATTCTAATTATGATATCAATTTTCCCATATTTTTTGTTAACTTAATGTTGGGATCAAAGGTAGTAAAGGCGGGATTACAATTTGAATGATTAAACTTCTTAAGAATTTTCTCAATATAATAAGACTAAGTAGGAGTTATGCTATTATTGTCTCTCAAGATCCTGGTCCCAAGAATAACATATGACTCTCTCATATCTTTCATGGCAAAATTGCTTGATAAGAAATTTTGGGTATCCTCAAAATGTTCTAAGTCAGTACAAAAAATCAACATGTCCTCAAACTAAAGACATAAGATGACACCACCATCACCATTAAACTTGCTATAAACACACTTATCATATTAATTAATTTTAAAATTTTTAGCAAGTATTATGTGATCAAACTTTTGGTGCCATTTTTTTAGTGCTTATTTTAGTCCATATAGAGACTTAATGAGCTTGCACACCTTCTTTTCTTCTCCACAAATAACAAATCCCTCAGGTCATTGCATATAGACTTCTTATTCCATGTATGCATTTAAAAATGCTATTTTCACATCCATTTGATTAATGACCTTTTTTTGAATTGAAGCCATTGCAATTAGCATTCTTATCGTAGTTATTCTAGCTATTGGAGAATAAGTATTAAAGTAGTTGATGCCTTGCTTTTATGTAAAGCCTTTTGCCACTAATCTAGCTTGGAATTTATTAATGGTCTCGTCCACTTTCATTCTCTTTTTAGAGATCCACTTGCATCCCATTGGTTTAGAACCTGGTGGGAGGTCAACCGATTTCCAATTATTATTTCCATTATCGAGTCCATCTCATCATTAATTACTTCTTTCTAAAAATCAACATCTTGTGATTTCATAGCTTTCTCAAATGTTTGAGGGTCATGTTTTGTATTATAATAATATGGAATTTGATTGCTAACTATATCTCTTATTTTTTCCACTAAGAACATTGAAAATTCTTCTTTATACCTTACTAGTTTTCCTTTTATTCTTTTGCTCCTTCAAAGTTCAATAACTTTATCTTTATTATCAAAGTCTTGCTTTTCTTCATCCAAGTTTGTATTATTTTATTCTAGAATCTTATATTTAAGTATAAGAATCGACTTAAACCTTTATTCATCAAATACGACATCACATGATTCAATAGTTGTATTGATTGGTATTAAATCATTAGGTTCTATAACCATAAATTAGTATGCCTTGTTGTTGTATGCATATCTTAAGAAAAGGTACTCAACTCCTTTTTCACCCAACTTTTCCCTTTTGGCTTCAAGTACTTTTACTCTAGCATGAAATCCCCAAACTCTACAATAATTCAAGTTTGGCTTCCTTTCATTTCAAAATCATATGGGGTTGTATTGCTCCTTTATTAGGAACTTTATTCAAAATGTGGCATGTTGTAAGCATTGCTTCAGCCTAAAATCCATAACTCAAACTAAAATTAGACATCATAGCATTTACCATTTCGGTTAGCACTCAATTTTTTCATTTTACTACACCATTTTATTATGGTGTATATGGAGCACTAATTTCATGAACTATGCCTATGGATTTAAAATATGAAGGATTATAATATGTTTCTCCCCTATCAGGACTTAGACATTTTATATATGTCTTACAATGCAATTCAACTTCATGTCTATAAATTTTAAATTTGTTCATTACTTCATCTTTGGAATGCAACAAATACACGTAGAAAAATCTACTAAAATCAACAAAGAATATGACAAAATATTTCTTTCCACCTAAAGATGGAGTACTATGCATATCACACACATCAATATTATATGTGAATTCCATTAATGGAAAATGATCATCCCAATTGCCTTTGAATTCTAACACACAAGCTCACATCATATCCTCTAATGTCTGAGTAGTCCTCTTTGATTGACCACTAATATATGGGTGAAAAGCAATGTTAAAATTCAAATGAGTACCTAAGGTTATTTGTAAGTTATTCCAAAAATGAGAAGTGAATTGAGGATCTCTATTTGATACAATAAAAATAGGAAAACCATGTGATTTGACAATCTAAGTTACCACGTAATATGGCAATCTCAGCAACATATATTTTATCCAGTTTATGAAGTGAATTTGTTTGTCATATAGGTAAGAAGTGTGCAAATTTTATGAGTCTATATATAATAACCAAAACAATGTTATGCCTTTTCTATGTCTGAGGCAAACTGATAACAAAATCCATTGAAATTTTCTCCCATTTTCACACAGGAATGATAAAAGATGCAACTTACCTATCAGTGCTTGATGTTCTACCTTGATTTGTTGGCAGGTTAAACATCTTGATACAAACTCAGCTATATCTTTCTTCATCATTGACCACCAAAAATGTGACAATAAGTTTTTATACTTTTTTGTACTTTAAAGACGCATAACATATGGTGCATTATGTGACTCCTGCATAATCTCTGATCTCAAACCATCAACACCTAACACACAGACTCGACTACCCATCACTATCATCCCATCATATATAATCGAAAAATTAGTCTTCTTACCTTCTTGTATCTTCTATAACATGTCTTGCAAATATGGATCCTTCCTCTGAACTTCTCTAATTTTATCATCTATCACTAGTTTTAACTGAAGTGTAGCCATTAAAGTTGTCACATTCTCAATCTCAAATTTTACATTTAAAGCACGAAGATTAACCAAGGTTGTCAAATTATAACTAACCCTATTAGCAACAACATCTAAGGCTTTTCGGCTTAAAGCATCAGCAATAACATTAGCCTTACCCAGGTGATAATCAATAATGTAATCATAGTTCTGTAATAATTCTATCCATTTTCTCTACCTTTGTTCAAATTTGTTTGTATTGAAATATATTTCAAGCTTTTATAATATGTCAAAATCTAAAATGTCACTCCATATAAGTAATGCCTCTAAATTTTCAAGGTGCAGATAATGGCTGCCAACTTCAAGTCATGTGTAGGATAATTCAGCTCATGAGGCCTTAGCTGCCGAAAAGCATAAGCTAACACCTTTCCATGCTACATCAATATATAAACCAACCCTCGTCCTGATGCATCAGTGTACACCACAAATCCACCATTTATTGATGGTAATGTCAATATTGGTGTTGTAGTCAATCTCTTCTTTAGTTCCTTAAAACTTTGTTGACATTGATCATCCCATTTAAATGCTACATTCTTTCATAATAATTTTGTCAATGGCCTAGCAATAATGGAGAATCCTTCCATAAATTGTCTATAATAACTAGCTAACCCAAGAAAACTACACACTTCTAATACATTTTTGGGTGGATCCCACTCTAAAATGGCTTTCACCTTAGTTAGATCAAGTTGAACACCATGTCTAGATATAATATGCCCTAAAAAGACCACTTGTTCCATCTAAAAGTTGCATTTGTTTAATTTGGCATATAACTATTTTTCCTTTAAGATATGCAATACAATTCTCTAAGGCTACTCATACTCCTCATGATTTTATGAGTACATGAGAATGTCATCAATGAACACAATCACAAACTTATCAAGATATTGTTAGAAGGTACGATTCATTAATGCCATAAATATTGTCATTAGCTAACCCAGAAGGCATAACAAGGAACTCATAGTGACTATACCTAGAATGAAAAGCAGTTTTTGGAATGTATGGCTTAGAAACCCTCAACTGCCAATACCTAGATCTGAAATCAATTTTTAAAAATATCGTTGCACCTCAAAGTGGTTCAAGCAAATTATCAATTCTCGATAAGGGATATTTATTCTTTACTGTTACTCGATTCAATAGCCTATAATCAATACATAATCATATGCTCTCATCCTTTTTCTTCACAAATAACACCGGTGCTGATACAAACAAGGTTGGATTAGATTCCTTACTCGTTTGCTTAAGAATAGTTGCCTAGATCTATCAAAACAAGTATTGGAGTTTTGATCTTCAAATCCCAACTAGACCTCTAGAAAACTTGTTTTGATAGATCTGGGCAACTATTCTCAAGCATATGGGTAAGGAATCTAATCCAACCTTGTTCATATCATTTGGTATCAGTGCCAAGGCTTCAAATCAAGTAAGTTATCTCCATAATTTGTTGTTCCTTGTGTTCTTATTACTTTTGCATCAATTCGGGTCCTATCTCCTTCATAGGGCTCTAATTCAGTTTATTTTGTTCTATCTTGTTCCATTCTATTTTTCTTTGATTTCCATCTTGAAATTAGTGTGTTTCATCATCCAAAAACGTGCTTGCATCATTAGAATCTAATTGGAACATATTGCTTTTCAAATTTTCCTTAAAACAAGGAAAATTGTGAATTGAGCAATTCTAGCACCAATTCTGTTCCACTTGTTCAATTGAGTTCCAATCTGTTTATTTTCACTTTCCATCAGTAAATTAGCTTAATTCATCATCCCATATCAAATTTTGTCAGAAAATTCTAAAAAAATTGCATACTTTTGCAAAATTTCCTTAAATTAAGGAACTTTGCAAATCTTTGATTTCTTGTTTTTCTTCCATCCAGATTCAAATTTCTTCATCAATTAACCTTCTTGTATCCTTAATTGCAGAATAGAAGTATTTGATTCAAGAAATTTCTT